>BQNB010024040.1:0-61156 GCA_026074375.1 Tanacetum coccineum
CTTTGTGATTGGAGGAGAAACACGAGCATCCCTTGAAGTGGAGATGTTGGCCAGACGAGCTAATTTTTCAGGCTTAAGCTTAAGGTTAACCAATAAAGGTTGTAGAATATCTTAATGCTCACATGGTATGGATTCAATGAAGAGTTTTAGAGAGAGAAAGAGAGGTGGCTGAATGAACACTTAAATAGAGAAAGAAAATAAGAAATGCTAGATTACCATGTGTAATAATTGAACAACCAACACCCTTTCCATATCATGGAAAGGATTTATATACTTCCTATCTAGGCCGACCATAGGCTTTGTCCATGGGCTATCCATGGGCTTTTCCTAAGCTAGCCTATTAAGGTTCTAAATATTACTTAACAAGCTATCTAAATATTACTTACAAAAATTTAAGCCTAGTATACTATGCTTTGTCTTCAGTCTTATGCTTGCAGATTTGTTTTCTTTACTTCAACTTGTGAACATATTTTAGTGATCTTTGACTTTAGGCTTGAGCTTATTCTAATAGGCTTGACTTGTATGTGAATCTTGAACTTCTTTGAGATCATTAACCAAGCATAATCTCTTATCATCATCTTGTGATCTTTTGCCTTCTTGTGATCTTGGGACTTCTGGACCAACATGCTCATGCTGTTCTTGATGTTGAAAGCGTGTGTAACCATCTTTCTTAATATTCTTTAACTTTAACACTTCGTTACTTTATAAAGGACGTTCGGTATCAACTTAATACTTTGTCGCTTTAAGAAAGACGTACGGTATTAGAGTAGCGGAAGTATTGAAACATGTACTTGAGCTTTCATGATGTCTTTATATATGTCGGTCGAGTATGAGCATGTGGTATTGGCTTTGACTTGTCATCGGGAAACTGCTACCACCGTCAGGAAACCTGCATGAATGGGTTAGTGATTGATAACATCAAATAACATCTATTTTATAGCATCATTTATGCCATGTAATTAACCCATTTTATATAAATATTGCAAAGAATTGTTGCTTAATCGTTTGTATTTGAGAATTGCAATAATTATGGAGTACTTGGTGAAGATTAGCTAAAAGGCACGCATTTTGGAGCATAAATGAAGAGTTCGAGAAAGTTTACTGATCTGACAGCAAATACGCCGTATTATTCTAGACCTATACGACATATCAAAAGACTATTGCCTAACTTTGAAGAATACGCCGTATCCACATCAGTATATACGTCGTATATGATACTTTGGTCAAAAACCATGAGAAGCACATTTTTAGCCAATTCTCTGTACCCAAAAAGCCAATACACCGTACCCAAGGACCCCAATACACCATACCAGAGGAGCTCAATACGCCGTACCCAATAAGTCCGATACGCCGTATCCAGGAGGTCCGATATGCCATATCCATACCAGCTCAAGAAAATTCTAGAATATTTTATTCTTGGAGCCTACGCCAAGCAACCCTGATACGCCTTATTGAGTTTTAATAGGCCGTATCGACCAATTTTCAGAGTCTATAAATACCAAAACCTAAATACGTTTTTGGATATGCTTTTTATCACCAAGTCTGATTTTCAGAAGATCTATGAAACCGTAAAGGTCCTATAAAGTGGTCTAATCGATGGGAAAACTCTTGTAATCTCTACACTCCACTATACGTGTTTGGTTAGCATTATGTTTAATCGTTCATCTATGATTTCGTGTATTGTTACAATGACTATCGGCTAATACCTTTAGGTAGGTATTAGCCATGTTTATGATAATATAATGTTTTGATTTGTCTTTATATCGATTGTTCTTTATTCGTTGCATGTTGATTATGTTTATCACTTCATACCCGTTTATGTGCTTAATTATGTGTTTTCCCTATCATTCAACTGGGTCTAGTCCTACATATTTAATGTACTGCAACTTCCGTGTTGTTTGGGCGTAGGCTAAGAGTCCGAGATAGAAACATATAACGCTTATTCATATATCTAGAATAATATGATCACCAATAGAAAGCCCTGTTTTGATCTATGGTTAAGTAGATAGGTAGACTAAGCCGGTGACTTAGGATTACATATAACGTCCTGTTTTCATAGGTAGTAAAGTGGGTATGGACTACTAGTATATGAATTTGCATTAAGCAATAAGTTCGTAAAGCCTCCATGAGCTAGGATTCAATATAACCACCAATATAGTTTCCTAGATAGATTATAATAAACGGTGTGAGCTTTATGCGGGTTTAGGTTAATTGTGACAGGATTAACTAGCGACAAACCTCGAGTCTATGGAGAAGATACACGTAACTTTGGAATGATATACCACCAACGAATTAATACAATCATTTCACGAATAGACAATCAAGGCATATTATTAGATTAAACTGGCTAATACGTTTTCCTCAGATTTGACTGCTTCCCAATCTTTTGTTAATCATTTGTGTGCATTATTTGTCATCACCTTAGGATAATTAGAACTAAACTCGTGCCATTCTCTCAGGCTGAAAACCCCCATTTACGTTAGTTTAGGTTTAATTAGATTTAATTAGAATAATTAGATTAGATTAGTACTAAACCTAGGTAAATAAATATTGGTAGAACTAAGAGTTAACTTCCACTCTCAGTGATCGACACCCTACTTACTGCGAAGCTACATCTGATCGGGTATACTGCCCCATTAGAGTGTTGTTTTAGGTATAGTCAGCATAAAATAAATAATAAAACTTGATAATAAATCATAACCTACATGACGACACATCAATAGCCTGCTCATCGGACTCAATCCTCGCTACTGAAATCTCTCGCTGATGGTTGCGAATCTACTCGATCAAACCGTCATGGCAGACAAGTCTCGCCACGAGCAGAGGGATAGTACGATGAATAGGCTCACTGGTGATCTGGTGTATCTGGGCTGAAGAGCTCTCCCCGATCTCATATCTGGGCTTACCCTCGTGGTACCTCCAAGTATCGATACTATCCATAAAAAAAGCCTAACGGCAGACCTATACCATCCTACGATGTCTAAAGGGGGGTAGCCATGGCTGTAGCCTCAAGACTAACGATCTTTGGTATAATAGCCTCAGATGGGGTATCTGGCTATGGTAGTGATGACATCCTGCACCTCTTGCGAGGCAATAGCACAGAAGGTGGTGCGACTGCTGATGCTGGTGGTGGGGGTAGTGGTGGCAATGATGGTGCTGATAATGGAGAAGGTAATGCTAGTACAAGTACTATACGAGACAAAGTAGTGATGTGTGGGAGAGGCATGGTGCTGTGACAGGCAAGGGTACATATAAATATCTTTTACATAAATAAGTATAAAGTATGTGCAAGGCAAAAGTAAACACATGGCATAGGCAATGGGGATCATGTAGTGGTTTTCTATGTAAAGTGTTTATGATGCTATATGATGCAATGTTTATGTAATAGTTTTAGTCTAGGCCTAATATGCAACCTAGTTCTCTATAACCTTGGCTCCAGATACCAATCTGTCACACCCCCAAAATATCACAGCAGAAGGGTAATTCGGGGGTGGTGACTTCATAATACACAAGCACAAGATAAAGAGAACGACCTCTAAATGAGTCGTTTAAAAATACTCTCATTGATACATAAAATTTAAATAAGTTTTAGACAATGAGCTTGTGTGCGTTCTAATCTTGATTAAATCGTGTTCTTTAGTTGCATTTTGGATTTTTTGGTTCGGAAAATCAAAACTTAATTTTGTTGCTTAGATGTGTTTATTGTTATGTTTAAAGTCAATATCAAGGCATAAGGTAATAGTTGTAGCAATAGAAATCAAGGTTCAAACGTCAAAAAGGGTGTGTTTTTTGGTGATTTAATTTTGGAAAAATAAAGGTTTTGCTCAAAGTTATTCCTTCCTTTTTTGAAGGAAGCAGAATATGCATTTGGAAGAAAGCAGAATAGCAGGTTTGAATCAAGTCGAAAAATGACAGGTTATTCCAAGCGAAACATTATTCAAGCGGAATATGGCAAATGTCCAAGCGAAATATGACAGGTTGAATTCCAAGCGAAATATGACAGATTTCAAGTGAAAATATGTTAGTTTTCAATACGCGAAATTTACAGGTTTCTTCCAGCGCAATATGTTGAATATTTGTCAAGCAAATCATGTCACTAAAAATCTTAATTCTTCTAAAGTTTTTACTTACTTTGTAAAAATCCCCCGTGAAAGATATTAGATCTCGTTTCAGTTAAGATTAGTAAAATCCCGTGGAATAATACTTTAATCACAACAAAAACATAACATAAAACACAAGTCCCTTATCACTGATTGATCAAGACTGATATCATTTCCATAACAAATTCCAAGAAGTTTAATATTCGGAAGATATCCAGTATGCCGGTACCGATACAACGCCACCAATCTTGACAGAACAGACTTTGAATCTTGGCAACAACGCATTCGTCTGTATTGTCTGGGAAAAGATAATGGAGAGAACATTATGAAATCGATTACTGAAGGTCCATTTAAAATGGGAACGTTCATACAAACTCCTGCTGAAGAAACTGAGGGTGCACTTCAACCAGGTCCAGAATGTGCTAGAGTCTTTATAGACCTTTCTGCTGAAGAAAAGGAAAGGTATAAAGCTAACATTCGTGCAACGAATATCCTACTCAAGGGAACCAAAAGACATCACACACACTCAACCACTAACTGACACCAAAGACAGTTTTGGGACAATGTGAAGAAGATTCTGGAAGGTTTGGAGTTAACAAATGATGACAGGGAATCTCCAATTTACAGAAAAAAGATGAATTTGAACACTTTTTAGATAAAAAAAAAAAATCTCCATCAAATCAAAGGAGAAGCCATTCAACGTAACTATGTTAGGTTTACGAAGCTCATTAATGACATGAGAAACATCAAGATGACCATGCCCAGAATGCAGCTTAACTCTAAGTTTGTGAACAACATGTTGCCTGAGTAGAGTAGATTCATAACTGAAGTCAAACTTAACAGAGGTTTGAAAGAGCCCTAACTTGATACAGCTTTATGCCATTTGAAACAACATGAGGTACATGCTAGTGATAATAGAATTGAAAAATGATTTGTTCCACAAACTAAATTATCTGCTAAACAAGCCTTTTGGTCTCAGAATTCTATGAATTCTTTAGATCAAAACATATTGACATCATATTCCACTTCCAGATAAAGTGATGGTCATTACTTTAAAATGGAACTATAAGGTGAAACTTGATGAATTAAGAGGAATTCTGAAAAACAAGGCTTGATTGGTTACTCATGGTTACCGTCAAGAATAGGGAATTGAATTTGAGGAATCTTTTGCTCCAGTTGCAAGACTTGATGCTATTCGAATTTTTCTCGCATTTCTTGCTCACATGAATATGATCGTTTACCAAATGGATGTTAAGACGGCATTCTTGAACGACATTCTGCGCGAAGAAGTTTATGTCAGCCAACCGGATGGGTTTAAGGATAAAGACAATCTGAATCATGTGTACAAGCTTAAGAAGGCTCTCTATGGGTTGAAACAAGCTCCTCGCGCGTGGTACGATCTATTGTCGAAGTTTTTACTCTCTCAGGAATTCTCTAAAGGAACCATGGATCCCACATTGTTCATTAGAAGACAAGACAAAGATATTCTCCTGGCACAAATCTATGTTGATGATATAATCTTTGCTTTTACTACACCTGAACTATGTGACCAATTTTCAAAAATAACGTGTTCAAAGTTTAAGATGTCAATGATGGGAAAAATATCATTCTTTCTAGGATTACAGATTTCACAAAGTCCTAAAGGCATCTTTCTAAACCAATCTAAATATGCTCTTGAATATTTGAAAGAATATGATATGGAATCTTGTGACCCCGTGGATACTCCCATGGTGGAGATATCTAAACTGGATGAAGATACACAAGGGAAAGCCGTTGACCCTATACACTATCGTGGAATGGTTGGCACCTTTATGTATCTCACACCCAGTAGACCAGACCTTACATTTGTTGTATGCATGTGTGCCCGGTATCAGGCAAAGCCTATCGTAAATCACTTACATGTTGTAAAAGGAATCTTTAAATGCCTACGAGGAACCGTTAATAGGGGACTCTGGTATCTAAAGGATTCTTCTATTGCTCTAACAGCTTATGCAGACGCTGATCATGCGGGTTACTAAGATACTAGACGAAGTACATCTAGAAGTATACAATTATTGGGAGACAGACTTGTTTGCTGGTCATCAAAAAGGCATAAAAGCGCTGCAATATCCAGTATGGAAGCTAAATATATAGCCTTGTCTGGCTGTTGTGCTCAAGTCCTTTGGATGAGATCACTGCTTACCGACTATGACCTTGGATTCAATAAAATTACAATGTACTGTGATAACAAAAGCGCTATTGCCTTATGCTGCAACAATGTTCAACATTCTCGATCAAAACATATTGACATCATATTCCACTTCATAAAAGAGTAAGTTAAGAACGAGGTAGTAGAGCTTTACTTTGTCAATACAGAGTATCAGCTAGCGGACATCTTCACTAAAGCCCTTGGCAGAGAAAGTATTGAATTTCTTATCAACAAGCTGTGAATGCGAAGTTTTGCGCCGGAGACCCTGAAACAATTGGCAGATGAAGCTGAAGAATATTGGTGGTACCTATTTAAATATCCTGTATATAATATGTATATATATTAAAAACCAGAAAAACCAAAAAGATTTTTCATTTTCAGAAAACCTTTATAAAAACAAAATACAAAAATATAAAATCTTTAAAACCAAATAAAAAATTAAAAAATAAGAAAAATATAAAAAGAGGTAATATTGGCATGTCTTCTGAAAATCAATAACATCTACGGTCTTAGAAATGTCATTTAATAATGATACAAGGCTGTAAATGAAGTTCGAGCATAAGTTCAAAAGTTTTTAAAACATGCCAAAAATGGCTTGCTATTATTTCAGATAGCAACCCGGTCATCATCTTAAAGGCAAGTATTTCAAAAAAGAAAAATTGACCTCATAACGGGAATTTATTCTCGGGCATGGTCTACTTCATGACCATGTAAATGCTTGTGTTTACTTTGCAACACAACCCGTACTTCTAATATACAACAGGTGTACATGTCAGTGCATTTCTTTGTCAAAATAAGAGAAATCTTATTTTTATTGGTAACAAGTTATCTTTACAATGAATCAGTGTTTTTGGTAATCACAAAACGATTTTCAAAGACAATTCGACCACTTAAACAATCACAACAACTCTTTAAATAGAAAACGGGTCATTTTTTGAGGGGGAGAAAATGTCAACAAATAAATCTTTTAAAACGGTCTTTTAAAATAAGCCACGAAATAAACAGATAAAGTTTTTGCTAATGGCGGATAACAATTTAAAGGGGAGTTAATTTATATTAACTACAAGGGCTATAGATGTCATTTGTTTCAAAGTTTAGGGACTTATTTGCAAATTGAGACTTAGTGAATTCAGGCTTTAAACTACATTCGATCAATATTGCCAACACTTCTTAGTATTAAAAGACTTAGGAATGTTTGGAAATTATCACATAGTTTTTTAAAAGCCTTGAAGTTGATTCTCACGGGATAGATTTAAGCTTATCAGTTCTTCAAACACGATCTTTAGTATACTTGCGTACTAGGTTTTGCTGATTCTAAGGTATCAAAACCAGCAAGGGGGAAGGAATAGATATCCAAGAAAGATAATGAGTACACGTGATAGAATTCATACCCTATTCTCATTTTAGGTTATTCCGGGAAGACAAATGTCATAACCGCAGAGAAAATTAGTGTTTAAACTTGTTACTTTCGGGGGCACTATTTCATCCACATAGGGGAAGAGATATCTTGTTATTTTTAGTACGCATAATTTAGATACCAGGGGAAAGTGTTGTAAGAAGATTTATTCTAAATGTAAGAAGATTGGTTACTGATTCAAGAAATGCTTCCTCAAACGGTTAATCACTAAACTTATTTTTAAAAAGGAGTAGAATTAGTTGACAAAAGAGGTACACATAGGTTTGATAAGTATGATGATTCCTTAAGATTAGTCAGTATTCTACAGAAAGAAATAAGTACATTTGGGACTTAGTTGACTTAGGTGTTTTCATTTTGACTACTTAAGAGGGAATTATTGTGACATCCGAGACTTAGTTGACTTTGGTGTTACATTTTATATCAATATCATCTAAGGAGAAATGAGGACATCCTGGACTTAATTGACTTTGGTGTTTCGGTTTCAAATTAATTATGTACTTTGGATATTTGGGCTTTTTACATCAAGACTGCTTAAGGTGGCTTGCAAGAAAGTTTTGAATCTACTCAACAAAGGATTGCTGATTAAGGGGGAAGCTAAGACAACTTCTTAAGAGAGACTACGGGGAAAACCTACGGCTGCTACAAAAGAACCATATGTTTCTATCATATGATGTTCTCATCATTCAGGTCAAACCTCAAACATAATAATCTTGTGAATATATAAATGTGTAGTGTAGACTTAAAAATTAGGCATATATAGTGTTTGAGTATGAATTTTAAAGAATTTCTTAGTAAATTCAAAAATTTTCAAAATAACATACTCAAACACCATATAATACCCTCATAATCTGAGGGGGCATTAAAAATGTTTCTAATGCGGCTTGTTAATAATTGGACATTCTTTCCCCGAAAGCAGTTATATTTGAATCAATTAATATCCAAAATATCAAGAGATTTAATATTTTTGATAAGGGGAGAAAATGTGATTAAAATATATGATTAAAAATGTGATTTTAAGATCTCAAGTGTACGCTTTCCCATATATGTGCTAAACTCTTTCGATTAATCGATGCGCATATAAAAAGGGGGAGCAAATGGTTATGTGTTGGCAGAAATGTGGAAGTACCAAAGACTGACCATTTAATTTACTGTATTAGAGTGATAAGGTGGTTAAGTTTAGGTATTCATTCCCATGATCCAGCCAGAACCAGAGGGATCTACCCAGAGATGTTCCACTAGATAGTGTAGTAGTCCTTAGGTATGAAAAAAGGAGTAAAAGTGAGAATAAAGGAAAAGTGCCGACTGAGATGGAGCTAGCTAGAATAAACCCAACAAGGTACTAGTTATGAAGTCTCAGTAAGCGCTGAAGGGGTTGAAGAATTAAAAAGAAAAGTTAAGATAAAGGGTGAAAAGAAAGAAGCCCTTCTTACACTTAGGCAAAAACCGGGTCAATACATCTGCTGTCAAGAATCACAAAGATGATTGCTAACATTGAAGACTGACATCATGGACCCAGTGATGCAATGCACAACCCTCCCTAGCCACTCATTCAAAATCTCTTAAAATATTTGTGTTTCATTTCTCACGAAGATTACACGCATTTCTATCAACTTTCTTACTCTGAGTTAGTTGGTATTGAAAAGGTAGTAGTTTGCTACAGCCTTCGATCACTAAAACCAAAGTGCACTATTGAGTCTAGAGCCAAAAGAGACCATCCATGAATCTAATTAGGATACTTGTCAAAATTATGATTGCTATCTCACACAATGTGAATAACGAGAAATATATAAAGAGTCCTACACATTATCCTTGTGATTTTGCCAAAACATCAAAGTGATACTCAAGTAATCACAGTGAAGATAGAAATCCTGCTTGAGCCAACATCAAACAAGCTCATGGTAGGTGACTTGTGCGATTCTATATGAATCAAACTTGTAACAACTGGAAAGAAATGATGGTGTGATTCTTAATGAATCAAACTTGTTCCAGTATATGAATGAACGATTGATGATGAACTTTAGCAAGTGACACGTCGATTGATTTTTCAAATCAATTTTATTTCAATCAGTGAGATAGTAACTCGCTGGTTCACTCTTATCGTGATATCTGCTTTGAGACGTTCCTGTAATGAGAACATGCTGAGTTTGATGAATCTAATACATATGTGTTAAAGATTTGATACTTCAGCTGGAAATCCTGTCAAGGAGATTCTTCTTAAATTGAATTTACCTGATCACGGGTCGATCCTCATGGATTCTAAGGTTACTCCAACCAAACACGTGCGAATGACAAAGCCATATTCGTCCCCCTACTTTATTTCTAACTGTTTTAATGCATGATACTTAAAGATGGAGGTGAAGGTACCTAATTCCAGTTGTCACAAAGATTCATAACCACATGCTCATACCCGACCGACAGATATAAAGACATCATGAAAGCTCAATTACATGTTTCACGACTTCCTCTACTCTAATACCGTATGTTCTTCTTGAAGTGACGAAGTGTTAAAGTTAAAGAACTTCAAGAAAGATGCATTATTAAAGCTTTTCAAGTTATCAAATCAAGAAAGGAATGAGCATGTCGGTCCAAAAGTCACGAGTTCAAAAGATGGAAAAGTTTACAAGATGGCAAAAAGAGATTATGATTGGTTGATGATCTTAAGGTGTTCAAGATCACATATTCACATACAAGTCAAGATAAATGAACAAGCTCAAGCCTAAAGTCAATGATTACTACGCCATATTTACAAGAAAAAGAAAAAGGAAAAAAGTCTGTGAGCACAAGAACGAAGACCTTCATAGTATGCTAGGTTTAAGTTTTTGTAAAATCTAGTGACCTCCCTTAGGGGGATATTGTTAGGAACACGAAAGTGTCGGTCACTTCCATAGATAACTGTAGTTAGCTCGTTAAGTTAATCGTAACACCCCCATTTCCGGGACAGTGCAGCGGAACATATATGGGTGTTACTTCCTAGCACAATCACACATAATTCATAAAGAACGACTCAAAAGAGACGTTATAATAACATTGGTCCCAAAATAACATGTTTGAACAATATCCCATATTAGACATATGGTTAAACCATATTACCATAAAATTCACCCATCATAAGGTCAAGTTTCACAAAATACCAAATTGTATCATAAACATTTTAAGATGGGGATATTTAGAAGTTCAAACAAAAACCACGCAAGACCATCCTCGTGAGCTCCAAGTCATCCATCATCCTTGATTACCTGAGATAAAACATGCTAAAAAGTCAACGAAACGTTGAGTGAATTCATAGAGTTTTCATAAACCATAATATGAACACAAGTTTTATTTTATACATCATCTTATAACATTGTGGATCAAACAAGTTATATAAATATTTGCACCGAGCTCATGACACCTCAAGCGTTAACATCAACCACATATGTAATAAATTACCATATGAAATAAACAATTTTCTTTGCCCCCACACGAGGTATCATCGCTAATATACCTCATTTCTCTAATCACAAATCGTCCGTTCAAGGGTGTTCCCACAATGGATCCAAACCCCGGACGGGGGATGTCAGCCCCAATAGATCTATCAAATGTATTAGCGCTCACTAATCCAAGCAATTAAGCGGTTCATGAAATTAGGGACTTTATGCGATAGGTACTCGTGCAAAATATAATTCAGGAACGGGTCCAGCATACCAAACAATCTTGTGTTCAATTTTAAAAACAAGCATGTATCTCCCTCGCGGGTTTTCAATAAAACAGTAAAAGTAAAGGCGAGGCTATGAACTCACCAAGTAAAGAAGAAACGAGAGCAAGTGAGAAATCGAGACCACGAGAAACTCCAAGTAATTATTCGGGACCTACATAATAAGTCGCGACATAGTGTTATAATGTATTCCAATACTTTTACATAGTTATATAATAACTTGTTTATAAAAATGCAAGACATGTGCAACATTGAACCGAGATTTAACCAAGGTGTTTTTATCTCTAAATTAGATGTAGGACCTGTACATATACTCAATTAAAAGTCTACTAAGTATCGCTTATCAAATCCTAACTTTTACCAAGTGGTCGCACTTTTATTCTTCTAAAACTAGACGTAAAAGTCTATTTTCTGGTTTGGGTCAGATTCATGAGAGCATTGCTCTCAAACCATAAGGCCTAATATAGTGAGGCTTTCACCTCTAGAAAGCCCTTAGAGTCTACTTTCCAGAACATTAAGCCAATCATTCCAATTGTTTACCATTTATGAGAAAAGTCCATTTTACTAACTGAAACTCAAAACAGAAAACTTGTTTTCCAGATTTTAATCAACTTCATGCCATCGTATCTCTTAATCTATAAAAGATCCAACAATGAGGCTTTCAACCCTGGAAAGCCACTTAAGTCTAGTTTTCAAAACATTTGGCCAATCTATCATACCCTTCACCAATCCATGGGAAATAGATTTTTACTAACCGAAGGTCAAACCAGAAAGTTGGCTGAACTTCTATCCTTTACGGAAAAGTGCATAATTCTTAATCTAAAATAGCTATGAATGTGAGGCCAAGTGCTGGAGTCTTTCTTATGTGTCTAGTACTGAGTCATGCATTAAAACCCAAACTTTTAGTTCAAAAACTTGGAGATTAACACGTTTTATATTCAAAGGTCCAGATTTGACCCATAATCGTAAATTGACCATAACTCCTTCATCCGGAGGAGTTGGTTGAGCATCCAATTTACCACATGATCCCCTAAGTGTCTATTTTCCAAATATCAAATAATATCAGTAGGCACAAGCCAAAATTTTTGAGGAAATGGGGCGACAAGCTGCTGTCCCCAAAATAGTCTCCAAAATCCTTGTGTTTCGCCTAATATCTAAGCCTCTAAGCCTCAATTTCGCCATCCACATACTCAATAAATAACCACATTCAATCTATTATAATAATATCCCTTCAACACCATGATCAAATCAATGTCTAACTTTCCTATGAACATGCATGACCACAAGGTTTCAATCAAAACCAATGTATGCTCAAATAAACCTTGATTAATCAAAACAACTAAAAATAAAGGATACTTACAATGAGGTTTTTAGAAGATGATGATCAACAACACAAACCCTATGTGGGTTTGAGACTATGCCGCGGCACCACACAACCAAGAAACCAAAATCCTAATTTTGTTGACTTAAATCTTGCAACAACTTCTTCAATAACACTTTTTAAGTCATCTTGTACCCAACAATTAGATCAAACCTCAACAAATATTCTGAAAAATAAAGATTTTTTCTAAACTTGTTTTTGATGGAGTTTTTTTATATCATGGAGAATGAATAGGGTTTATAGTGGATGTTGATTTAAAGGTAAAAAGGAGTAGAATAAATGGGGTTTTAAGTGATCAATTGGTGGTTTTAGTGTATGGGGTTTGTGTCGAAGAAACAAAGAAGGAGAGGAAAGAAGAATTTTTTTTAGTCCCTGTGTTTGGATTCACGAGTATGTGTGTGACGAGTGTATATAAAATAAAGGGGTATTGACAAGGGTCTTGGGCCTAATTTAGCTAGTGGGTCAAATTAAGTGGATTAAAAGTATGAGGGTGTATGTTTTTGGGCTTATGGCCGGTCTAAGCAAAAAAGGAGGAGTGGGTTTCGACCCACTTCTTCCTAACTAATAATACTTATAAGTCTCGGGCCCTAAAACCTTTCCTAGTCTGACACTTTTTCCTAAAACGCAAAATTTAACTCGGTTGCACATGTAAACTTTTAAAAATAATATTTTATATAAAATAAAATATAATTGGCATTCGAGGCCAAAATACAAAGTCGTTGATTTCTCGTTGCTCAAAGACGGTTAAATTTTTAACGCATAGCTCTTTTATTCAAATCCGACGATTTTCTCCAAAATCGACAAAATAATAAAATGAAAATTTTTCTATAATTCAGAAAATTATTATATAAGTCGAAATAAATAATGACCTTAAGTTCGGGTTCTTACATTAATATTTGGAAACTTACTTAGGAAGTTAGCTAAAATCCCATGAACAAACCCATGAAGGCCCAAGCCCATGTCCAAATAGTAGGTATTTATACCCTTTCTATGCCATCGAAAGGGTGGTTGGTTGTTCATTTTATACATACACTTAATGCATTTTTCTTTCATGTTCACTTTCTCTCTCTAAAGTGTTCATCTAGCCACTCTCTCTCTCTCTAGAAATACCTCTCTTTCCCTCATCAAGTATGTTATTAGATATTCATCACCTTAGTTGACCACTCTAGTTTTATGGTGGCTCATAAACCCGAGCATAGGATTTCATCGGTTGAGGTTTTGCATGTCGTGTTGATTGTGTTTTAGTTTATGGTTTTTATATGTGTCGTGACTAATATAAATTGCACAAATGATTTTGGACTTAAAATGAAACACAAACATTTTTCAAACTAATTCTTATTCTTTAGTTAAAGTTTAAATATGATTTGAAACTAAAATGCATTGTTTTATAAATATAATGCTTAAAACGGTTTTATGGTTATGGTTATATATTTATTGTCCTTATTGTTAATATCTACATAGGTTGCATATTGAACTTAATTGTACAACTTGACACATAATAATGAAACAATGCTTAGACTTAAGTTAAATTTTTTTAACTTGTTCTATAAAGATTGAATACATGCTTCTTCGCACACCATTTTTGGTTATCAAGTTTTATCAAAAATATATACCCTTATAAAATTTAAGTCATTGTCATTCAATGTTTGAGATCACTTGTAATTGCCTTTTGCTCTTAGTCAAGTCTAGGTAAATTGCAACCTAAGGTGATTATTATCAATGCGTCAGACCTTAGATTTATTTTCATAGAGTTCACATTGGATGACTTATTTGAGTTCATAGGTCAGACCCATAACCTGAAGCAAATATGAGACTAATTATGTCATCTTCACACTAGTTTCCTGACACTAGATGCCATGAGTCCTGTCACTTACCTATTTAATCTATCTTTACTTATAGATCTCTGAAGTGATGGTGGAACCTCAATAAGGATCTAGGCTTTCGTAAAATTAATTGTTTTATTTTATAAACTTGGGTAGTTAATTTTAAAAGGATTAGTTATCAATAATACTAAAAATGAACTTTTTCTCTATTAATGGTTATAATGCAACACAAACCGTAAACAATAGTTTTCTCTTTCCTTCTTTCCTAGAAAGGAAAACACTCACTCATATCTCTTCTCGTTGCTCAACAAATAAAAGATAGGATTACTTGAATTTTCCCGAGTAGAAACATAAGGGGTGAATACGGTCTTTTATACTTCTTCAAAGTTTATAAAACATCAAGTCACAAAGAGACCATGTAACACCCCCAAATTGGGTCGCAGTGGAATAAGGGTCCGGGGCGTGTTACTTCATAGATCAATAACACAAGATATATATAGAACGACCAAAAAGTCGTTTAAAACCGATACATTGGATTTAACAAAGTATTTGTTACATAAGCCCGAAGCTTCACTTGTTCAAAATACAAAGATTTCTAGCCCATAACAGATATACAAAATATAATGCGATAAAATCTTTAATGCCTGATATCCAAATCAAAACCTCCAATGTATCCCTTGCACCTCGTGCTTATTAACCTCTAGAAAAATATTGCTTTAAAACGTCAACAATAATGTTGGTGAATTCATATGTTTGATAAATCCTATATTGTAGGACCACAAGATTTCCCAAGTGTATGATAATGCAACAGATGCAGACATCATATAAATGTAATTACGTTGCCCTAAGCTCATGACACTGAAGCTCGACATAAATGAATACCATATAAATGGCCTACATTGCCCGTGATGATGTTCTAACCCGCAACATCCTATGTTCGACATGGTATACGTTCGTTTGCCCAGTGATAGCTAATCACCCGAACGGGGATGTCAATCCTAATAGATCTATTCATAACATTCGCGCTCACAATCCAGTAACTGACAGTTCATGATAATGGGCTCAACTAGGGTTATCGCTACTTAGGCAACACGTAATCATAATGTAAAACTTATCCACTTGTGTCCAATTATAAAACAGTGCATGTTTCTCACCCCAAAAACTTATAAAACAAATCATGTAAAATGTGGGGCTATGAACTCACCTTGAGTGAGCGAATATCAAGTGTATCACAGAAAATGCGTCACGGTAATGATCGAGTGCAACCTAATCCAATATAGGTCGTATAAGTACTAATCACATTGGGTAACTACTACCATGTATAATTCTATATAGCTCAATCACCATCTATTTGTAATTTAGAAATCATGGTTATAAGGTAAAACGTTTATAATTAACGCTTTAGTAAAACTAGCATAACTTTCCCGTTTTAAACCCGTTTCTCGCGTTTCTTACGTCCACGTCTTCGTATTAAGACGACGTATCAAATTATGACATTTTTGTATTTCATGTCCTCTGGTGAACAGTACTTTTTACTGTTCACACCAGTTATAAAGTTATTTTTATAGTTTTAGTTGTCGTAAAACCCGTAAATGTAATAACTTATTCGTTTTAAACCCGATTTTAGCGATTCCTTCGAGCACGTCTTTGTAATTGAAAGGTGTATCAAAATTATCACATTTTATACATTTGGGTCTGCTGATGAATAGTAAATTTTACTGTTCATAGTTTATAAAATTACTTTTATAAACTTTAATTATCGTAAACGCCGTATTTTATTCGTTTTAGCTCCGTTTTTAGTAATTCTTTCGAGCACGATCTCGTAATTGAAAGTTCTATTTATTTATGAGGTTTACAAAAACAAATGTTCCTGAGATGAACAGTAACTTTTATAAAAATAGTTTTATAAAAGTATTTTTATACATTTTAAGTATATAAACTCGCGTAATTCATAACTTCTTCGTTTTTAATTGAAAAATTACGTTTCTTATTGTTTTGGAATCCTAAAAATATGTGTGATTTAATAAAAATACCAAACCTTCTGTTTGTAGAATTTTTATAACAAGTTTTTATAAAAATTCTTTTATAACTCCGGTTATTATCGTAAAACTCGTAAACTACGTATCTTTTTCGTTATTTCGAGTTTCTTACCTTTTTGGAATCGTCATGAGGTGTACTATTTTTATAAAATGTAAAACCCACTGTATGGGATTCGAATCCAAACAGCCCTTTGCATAGCTTTTATATAATTAATTATATACTTTTATTTTATATACTTTTCAACTAATTAAAATACCACAAGTCTTACACAAGTCTTTATATCATATGCCATACATATATTAGTGTCTATAGGTCCATTATTTGTCAACATAAGTCCATGATAACAAGATTTACAAGTCATTAACATCACATGAAAACATAAACTTTCCTTAAGTAACTTTTAACTACAAGTTTATACTTGAACTTTTTATACTTAAAACAAGATTGTACAACACTTATAGCCTCATTTTAACATGTATTACCAACAACATAACATGTGTATAAGTATACAAAATCATAATCACAAGTACAAATCCATTCCACATGTTTAAAAGTTTCCTAATGGTGATTTTTGCTACACAGAACATCATATACATATAAACTCATGAAATGAAAAGATAAAGGTTTTTAGATAACCTTATGATGAACAATGATGATGAGAAATATGTATTAAACCCTTGTTTAGACTTTAAACCTAAGCTTGCAAGAATGAAACCCTAATTATTCCAAGGAAACCGTAATCTTCCATTCTTTGTTTAAACACTTGTAAATGATTAACCAATACTTGTATGTGTTGTATAAAAGTTTGTATGAATTATTTAAAGGGGTGTGTGTTTGCCGTAGCTTAGCAAGAGAGAAAGGGAGAGGATTTTTGTTTTTCACACTAAGGAAAGGTGTATGTATGAGTTTACTTGCAAGTATACTTCCTATATAATCATAGGGATAGTCAAAAGTGAAATAGGATGAGTAAAATGGGGAAGACCATGTTGGTCAAACGAAACAAGACATGACTAGGTTTAATGAGACTATGTTGTATAAGACCAAGTGGGAAAGTTTGTGTGCTCTTTGTCCCTAATGTTGTTGTATACGTGGGATGGGGGGGGGGAGAAGACCAAATTTGTGTCTTGGATATTTTATGGACAATATCTTGTAGTTACTTTCATTATATGAGATTAAAAGAGTAAAGGTAAAAGTATACTTGTTATACTCGAAATGTGTAGTTTCTAGCTTGTTTATCTTTATGTAATATGTGACTAACAACATTAACTTGGGGAAATTTTAATAAAACTTTAAGTGTTGGATGCCCATTTACATTGAACAAAGACCATAATTATTCTCAAAATAATTATTTAATACTTGCTTGATGTAAACGTTTAATTGTTTGATGCCCGTTTACATTAAACGATAATTTTTAGCTTACGTGATTTAACATAACGTTTACGATTAAAAGCAAATGCGTACAATACTAAAAATACATATTGAATTTATTGACGATGTCAATGACCCTAAAACATGGGGTGTTATAGTCTCCCCCAGTTAAGTGAGCCTTGTCCTCAAGGCTTAAGACGCGGCACTTGACGATGGTGTTGTCTTTGTGAAGAGGTGTGGAAATTTCTTCCTGAATTAATCTTCGCGTTCCCATGTGAACTCGGGACCTCTCCTGGAGTTCCATCGAGCCTTGACTAGTGGAATGCGGCTTCGCTTCAATCGTTTAACTTCACGGTCCATGATTTCTACCAGCTCCTCGACAAATTAAAGCTTGTCATCAAAGTGAAGTCCATCCAACGGAATGGCTAATGGTTCGTCGGCATGGTACTTTTTCAAGTTGGATACATGAAATGTTTTGTGAACCCGGCTCATCTCTTCAGGAAGCTCAAGCTTGTATGCAACGGATCCAACATTTTCCAACACCTTGAATGGTCCAACGTACTTAGGGTTTAACTTCCCCCGTTTGCCAAAACGTACGACCCCTTTCCAAGGCGAACTTTAAGCATAACTTTATCCCCAACATGAAAGTCTATCTGTTTACGCTTTAAATCCACATAACTCTTTTGTCGATCGCATGCAGCTTGCATTCTCTTCTTGATTTGAATGATCTTCTCAGTTGTTTCTTGCACTATTTCTGGACCAGTGAGTTGAACTTCCCTAACCTCAGCCCAACAAATGGGTGAACGACACTTTCGATCATAAAGTGCTTCAAATGGTGCGGCCTTGATGCTAACGTGATAGCTATTGTTATATGAGAACTCAACTAATGGCAAATGGTTAACCCAACCCTTTCCAAAGTCGATTGCATAAGCACGTAACATATCCTTGAGAGTTTGAATAATCCTCTCTCTTTGTTCATCTGTTTATGAATGGTACACAGTACTCATATCCAAACTAGTACCTAAAGCATTCTGAAGTGACCTCTAGAAATTTGATGCAAACCTAGAGTCACGATCACAAATAATCGAGAGAGGTATTCCATGCCTCGTGACCACCTCCTTTAGGTACATTCTTGCAAGTTTATCCATCAGATCAGTCTCTCTCATTGGTATAAAGATTGCGGACTTAGTGAGTCGGTCAACAATCACCCAAATGACGTTGTAGCCTTGTGATGACTTAGGAAGCTTTGTGACAAAATCCATAGTGATATTGTCCCACTTCCTTTGAGGTATATCAGGTTGTACTAACAATCCTGATGGCCTTTGATGTTCTGCCTTGACCTTAGCACAGGTCAAACACTTACTAACAAAGGTGGCGTTGTTTAATTCCATAACATGGTAACCAACTCCTGCCATTGAAGTATAAGTTCCATCCGCGCGGGGTTCCAACTTTTCTATCCTAAGCTTCTTTGGATCTTTAGAATTTTCAAGCAACATACCCCCAACATCTTCATTCTTGATGTTCTCTAGTTTCCGTGCTTCAGTCTGAGCATCCAAAATTTGTTTGGGGAGATTCAAACCTATAGTCATGACTAAGGCTCGAACCCTTAATGGTGGTTCTCGTTCTTTCTTGCTTAAAGCATCATCAATGACATTTGGTTTCCCCAGGTGATAACGAATATCGCAATCGTAATCACTGAGCAACTCTAACCATCAGCGTTATCTCATGTTCAGTTCCTTCTGATCAAGAATGTGTTGTAAGCTCTTATGATCAGTGAACACCGTACACTTGGTTCCATACAGATAGTGCCTCCAAATCTTGAGAGCGAACACTAGTGCTCCAAGTTCAAAATCATGAGTCGTATAGTTCTTCTCATGAATCTTCAGCTGGCGTGATGCATAAGCAATTACCTTCTCTCTTTGCATCAACACAACGCCCAATCCTTTAATCGAAGCATCACAGTATACGATAAAATCTTCGCTTCCTTCTGGTAAGGCCAGTATTGGTGCACTACACAACTTCTTCTTCAATAGTTGAAAAGCTGCTTCTTGCTTGTCACCCCAAATAAACTTGACCTTCTTCTGAGTAAGCTTGGTCATTGGTTTGGCGATCTTCGAAAACCCTTCAATGAATCTTCGGTAATACCCAGCAAGACATAAAAATTGACGAATATCCATTGGAGACTTAGGAGATGCCCAATCTTTAATGGATTCGATCTTGGCGAGGTCCACGTGAATAACCTGGCTGTCAATCACGTGACCGAGGAATTGTACTTTAGGAATCCAAAATTCACACTTAGAAAATTTGGCATACAACTCCTCCTTCTTAAGCAACTCTAAGATTAGCTTAAGGTGCTCTTCGTGTTCTTGCTTGTTCCTTGAATATATCAGAATATCATCAATAAATACAATTACAAATTTATCCAGATATGGTTTGCATACTCGATTCATGAGATCCATGAATACGACAGGTGCATTTGTCAAACCAAATGGAATAACTTGAAATTCATAATGGCCGTAACGGGTTCTGAAAGCGGTCTTCGGAATGTCTTTGATAAGTGTAAAATACACATATCCGTTTGTACTTAAAATAACCCAATTAAACCCAAAACAGACCAAAAATGGCAAAAATATGCTTGTATTTGTGTTTTGTGTGTGCAGGTACGGATATATCAAAAATCACAAGAAAACAGTAAAAAAACGGGCAAGCACGGACACGAGAATCAGAAGAGTATAAAAAGAAGCCAAGGATTTAAAACTGAAGCCAGAAAAGTCAAACCCGCAGTCAAGTCCAGTCACAGTGGTCAAACAAAGTCAACACAAAAGGACAAATCCTCAAAATGTTTCACTTTGGTCCCTCAACCCCCACAAAAGTCCAAAAATGTCCCCTCATCTCTTATTGGGCCCTAGAATCCTTATTGGGCCTCCTGCACCCCAAATGGGCCTTACCCGGATTCATAAGCCCAAAACCCTAACCTATGTTCCTTTTTATAAACCACAAAGACTGGGTTTGCAAATTCCGAAAGATGTTTATAACAAGAAAAGAAGAAAAGGAAGAGAGGGGCTAGAATTGCAAATTCTTCAAAGTATAACAGTTTTAACTGTCAATAAAATGGCGCGAATCCCATTTACTATTCACCCGTCGTCCCATCTTTACCCAACAGTCAAAATCAAAGGGATTTATGGAATTAAGGGTTAAGAAAGTCAATTCATGAGCTCGTTAACACTAAGGAAGGGTCAAATCAGTCAAATCAAGGGGTTACTTATCCTCACTCAAGCTCACCTCACACGTCATCAATGGAAGAAGCACAAGTATATGTGGGTTTTTGTACTAAATCATTCAGTAAAGAAGCACAAGTGAGCCTCAAACGGATTTCCACGTTGGCAATCCGTGTGAGGTCACTTAGTGATCCAACGGCCATAAAGCTTGTTCAAAAGTTTGATATGATTGGATGGCACAGAAGCATAACGGTTGTTTAGAAGGAACGTACCCGTCACGACGTTTGAGTCTGGGTCAGTCCCTTCTTTCGCTGGAGCATTGCCATTTCCACCTTGGTTACCACGGTTGTTGTTTTTCAGCTTTGGACAATCCCTCTTGAAGTGTCCCTGAACTCCACACTCATAGCAAGTAGGCTTTTGACCCGACCCAGTGCCTTTCTGGTTGTTAGCATTGTTGGCATTTGCCGTACTCAAAGTCACGGGCAAAATGGCCAACTTTGTTACACTTGTGGCATTTGGGAGCACATGGACCATCGTGGTGATAGTTGCATTTTGAGAATAGGGGTTTAGATTCCCCGTATGGCTTCTTCTCACCAGATCTTGCAGTGTAGGCCCGGCCAGTGTCCTGCCTCTTGTTTTGTTGTTGTTGTTGTTGGTTCTGAGTGTTCTTTGAGGTGTCCTCAATTTTCCTTTTACTCTCTTGTCTGGCGTTCAGCAAAAGTGTGGACTTTCTTATCCATTAGCTCAGTTACATTTTCAAATGCATCTTGCCTAGTCTTTCGTTTAGACGCCACTACACTCCTATGAATCATGTCGGGAAGACCACCGACATATTTTTCAATTTTATTAGATTCTTCGAGAAACATCCTCCCGTATAACAAAGCCAATTCCTGAAAGCATTGGGTATAACTTGTCAAGTCCGTACCCTTCAACTTCAGATCCTAAATCTCTATTTCCAGTTTCTTAATTTCATTTCTAGGACAATATTTGTCAGTCATCATTTTCATGAGTGTTTTCCAAGGCATACCGTAAGCGGCATCATGACCAACTGTCTTGACATGAGTGTTCCACCATGTTAAAGCAACTGAATGGAGAGTGCAAGTAGAAAACTTGACTTGATTCTCAACTGTACAATTACTGATATGGAAACAGAATCCTTTCTTTCAAACCATTAGGATAAACCGGCAACTCCTTCTATGCCTTTGCAGTTTAATGGTTGACATTTGAGAAAGTCAGAGTAAGTACATTCACGAGCAGCTCATTCTGTCCTTCTAACACCCATTCCCGAATTATGGTTGTCATCGCCATTCGTACTTCTGTTAGCATCACGTGCTGCCAAAGCGGCAGTAACGCCTTGGTCAATCATTTCCTGAAGCTGGGCATTGGTGACAGATGTGGTGTTGGTTGTTTCTGGGGCTGTGTTTAACCTCATGGTTCTTTTTGGTGCCATTTTCTTCAATCACAAGAAAATATAATACCCGTTAGATTTAATAAAATCATAACCATGACATGACATATACACAATATGCATGCTAAATAAAGGGGAACACATCACAATAGTGAAATATACAACTGAATTGTAATAATAAATATATAACCAATATCAAACGATTCGATTCACAACAAATTCGATTATAGACATGACAGCTAATACCACCAATTGCCCAATATATAATTGTATACAAATTGTACAGAACAAAACGATCACAACGATTAGTTTACAAAAATAAACCTAACAACCTAAAGCCTTACTAGCCGAGATTGAACCCGTAATACTTAGTAGGCTATATACAAAATAACTAGTCATAACATGATCAAGGAACTCCTCCCACCTCAACCGTAGCTCTGCTATGCAGGACCCTGTAGCGTGTCCTGCTGTCTCTGTAACTCTGCATATGAGTTGGTAGTCTTTCACTAGCTTTAGTGCCTTAGTAATCTAACCTACCTCATGTGGTCCGGCTGCCAAGCATCTATGTAATCACCCGTCTATGCTCCAATGGTCCGCTGACAGAACTCTCTAATCTCTGACCTGCTGAGCTAACATTGGGTATCGTAACACATAAACCACTGCACGCGCAAGGTCACCACGCGTCCATGGATCGTCCCCAAGAGCCTCTCGAGACATCCTTAGCCTCCACCTCCATACAGTCTACTAGCTAGATTTTGACTGAGGCTTTGGAGAGTTGAATTTCTTTAAAATAAATGTTATATACACCCTACACCCAGTACCGTGCATGTGCACACCTATCCCTAAATAACATGTTGAGCCGACCCGCCAATAGCCGTCGCTCAGTCTGCTCATCATCCAACCTCGTATAAATCTCGTCCATGTCCTGCCTAACCCTAGTCTCAAACTCTGTCATATGTCGACCACAAAAAAAAACCCTATTTTATCGATTTCACTAGTTGGTGCCCCTCGCATGTCTCGACCTATTCTCCATCCCAAGAGTCGGATGATAATCCCTTACATCTAACATCTCTCCTCTAATCATCACGCCTGATGCTCCCTAATCCGTAAGCAACACAACCATAGTCTGCCCTAAGACCTCTAGCCAGTCTAGCAGCAGCAGCAAAAGAGCTCTATCCGATCTCATATCTAGGACCAACAGAGCATCTACCTAACCCTTCCTTTCAGGTGGTAAGCGTAACCTCATGCTTTCCTCCTCTAAACGTTAAGTCAGAGTAAAACGCAAAGGTGGTGTCCCTTGATGATGGGTGCTGGTCTGTCTGCGGTGTGGAAAGTATGATGCGGGTGGTGGTAGTGGCTACGTGAATGGGAATAAATGCGGCCATACAACTCCAGGCCTGAATGCTTCCCGCCAGCTCGATAGCCAACAGACAAATATGACTATCACAGTGTTTATGGAGTATAACAACAGGTACTAAAGATGAGATACTGGTAGCGATGTGTGAGGAATCAGAGGTAGTGGTGGTGATACTAAGATCATGGTGACATAGTATCAGGAGTATGTGTGTGGAGAAGGTATCTGGGCAAGTGATAACATGACCCTGGGGAACAAGTGTAGATGATGGTGGATAGTATAATACCGAGAAGACAGTGCAAACCTCTGCTCATATAGCAAACTAGTGCTTACTATGTACTTAGAGCGCTAGAATAAAACACCCTAGCTGATCCGGTAAGCATGGTGTGGTTGTCGGTGACGCTAGCTGACTCGTCAGTCTCATCCGGCTACGTCACCTCAGTACGTGATTGGGCCTATCAATACGCTGTAAAGTCAAACAGCTGTAGAGTCTGCATCGCGAGCTGGGTGATCCTACCTCCTCATCGTCAACAGGCCACAATATCAACCTCCTCATCCTCATTCATCTCGGAATGGCTCATCTTCATCATCCGCATTCAACTCCTCCGTCAAGCAGGATAATCGCGCAGGATTCCTTCGTCGTCACCTCCTTCGATCCTCCCAGATCAACTCGGGAATATAGCCTGGTAAATCAGTAGTAGGTGAGTCAGCAGCAGGCAGTGGCTGCTCCTCAGCTGGGAGTATCTCGTCCTTCGGTGGCATAAACTCCGGATAAATAGGCTTAGGAACAAAGTCTGGTGGAGGTGGTGACTGTGGCTCCTTAGGGCCAGGTATGTAGTCTAGTGATGGGGGGCCTGTAAAGCGACCTGCACATATGGGTCATCTAGCATCCAGGGCAGTCCCACGAAGGCATCCGTCCTAACACTCCCCGGGGACCCATTCCGATAACCCTCCAAATGGCTGGAAACAGCATATAGGTAACGTCGTGGAATCCGTCATAATCCACATGACTGTACTCTAAAAATCAAAATAGCTTAGAATTTGTATTTAATATAAGACTCTTACCAATTAATGATACATTTATATCAAACATGATATCAAACATTATGCATCTAGTCCAACCAACTAATGCAACATACAAGAGTATGTATGTACATCAAGTATGTAGTGTACCCGGGTTGGCAAAACCCCTTTGTAAAGAATGCAATGTTGAAAACAGGTTATAGTCCCCAGCAAAAACATTTGAACCTGGTTCTCAATAACCTTGGCCTTGATACCAATTTGTAACACCTCCAAATTGGGTAGCAGCGGAATAAGGGTCCGAGGCGTGTTACTTCATAGATCAATAACACAAGATATATATAGAATGACCAAAAAGTCATTTAAAACCGATACATTGGATTTAACAAAGACATTTTGATTACATAAGCCCGACGGCTTCACTTGGTTTAAAATACAAAGCATTTTTAGCCCATAACAGACACATAAATTATTGTAATCGACCGACAAAATCTTTAATGCATGATATCCAAAGTCAAAATCCACCAATGTATCCATCGCAGCACCCTCCGTACTCTATTTGACCTCCTGAAAAACATTGCTTTAAAACGTCACAATAAATCGTATGTTTATGGACCAACTATTCCTAACTGTATATAATGCAACAGACGCAAACATCATATTAAATGTAATTACGTTTACCCTAACCTCATGACCTGGGAAATCTCGACATAATGAATACCACTAAATGGCCTACATATGCCCGTGGTAGTTCTAAATCCGTCAACAATACCTCATGTTCTAACATGGTATACATTCGTTTAACCCAGTGACACTAATCACCCGACACGGGGATGTCAATCGCAATAGATCTATTCATCACATCAACGCTCACAAATATCCATTATCACATTTTCAATTATATATGGGCTCAACTTGGGTTATCGCTACCTAGGCCAAACACGTAACATAATGTACGCGACTTATCCACTTGTGTCCAATTTGTAAAACAATCATGTTTCACTCATACCATATTATAAAAATTAGTTTAATAAAATTTAGTTAATCGATTTAGTATCGTAAAACTCCTTAAATTTCCATATTTAGTACAGTTTTACTAGCTCCGTATTAGTGATTCTCATTCTAGCAAGTCTTGTTATAAAAAGTCTATCATATTAATGGTGTGTTTTTCAAATGTAATTTACTGATTGAACTAGTATTTTTACATAAAATTATCTTTATAAAAGTACTTTAGAACTTTAAGTCATAATAAACTCAGCGTAATATTTCATAAACTATTCTCGATTATTGATACCAAAAATTATGCATCCGAATTGTTTCTGAAAAACTAACATTAAGATGTGCTATCTAGTGAAAAATAATAAACTACTTATATATAAAGAAGTATTTTTATAACTTGTTTTATAAATCTCTTATATAACGCGTTTATTAACGGTAACTCGTAAACACGTATTCTTTTTCAGTTATTAATCCGTTTTTCGAGTTTCTACATTTTTGAAGCGTCATGAGACTACTATTTTACAAAAATCTTAAACCCAACAGCTTTCTCGAATTCGAATCAAAACCATGCTCTTCTACACTTTTAATATAATCAAATTATACTACACTTTTTTTATTGGGGGTTTTTTTTTTACTAACTTTTTCAACTTACATAAAGTTACCGACAAGTTCTTTTTCACTCAAACTCTTTGAGAAACCGCTATGTCATGGGGACATTTAATTGGGGAGCGTGGGGGAATGCCATGAGAAGTCCATATTTTGGCCACGGGGGGATGATCCCATGAAACAAGATTACAGCACTTTTATAAAGGTCATTTTACAACACATGAAATCAGTTATATTACTTTCTTAACTAAACCTTTTAACAATAAAGTTTATAACATATTACATCGATTCAATACTTTTAACACAAACATGATGCCTATACTTAAATTTCCAGGGTCATTAACATAGATTTTTTACAAACCACATAACACATGAATAAGTGTTCAAAATCAAATCACAAGTATAAATGTGATTTACATGTTTTAAAACAAAGTTATTCATAAATGGTGATTTGTTACATAGAACATATATACTACACATAAAATCATAATGTAATTCATAAATGGTTTTAGATGACCTTTTAAATAAAGTGATGTATATTATACCACACAAATTACCAACCCCCTTGTTATAGAATATAAACCCTAGCTTACACCCACCAAGAAACCTAATTTAAAATTAAAACCCTAATATTTCCTTTTCTTGCTTCAACACATGTAAATGCTTAACCAATCCTTGCAAACACCTTAGGTCATCTTAGAAATGATGTAAGAATGTGTGTAAGTGTTGTAAATAAGTTTTATATGGATTTTGTATGGTGTTTGTTGTGATGCCGTAGCTAGGAGGGAGTATATAAGAAGAGTTTTTGTGTTTTACACTTTATGGAATGAGATGTATGTGTTTACTTCCATTTGCTAAGGCATTATATATGTCAAGACTAGTCTAAGGAACACCTAGAGAGAAATAAGGAAGTCTTGATCAAGTTTACTATTAAGGTTAGTAAGAAAATCAAGCCATGGTTCCTAAATGTTGAGAACATCCCATGAAAATGAGGAAAGGTGTTTTGTAGATATTATCTTTGTACATATCAACCCATATCCGGTTTTATATGTATATGTATGATATATTTTTATAATTTTTGAGTATTAGGTATAATCGTGGGTATTTGTTGAAGCGTAGAAAAGTTTTGGTGGTTCCGGGTACGCCTAAACGTATTTTATCGCGAAACGTAAACACTTTACGCAACCTATAAAAATAAAATGAACAAAGTTAATAATTATCCTCAAAATAATTACTTAACACTTGCTTGATGTAAACATTTAATTGTTTGATGCCCGTTTACATTGAATGATCATTTTTAGCTTACGCGATTTAACTTAACGATTACGATTTAAAGCAAACGCGTACAATACTAAAAGTACATAGTGAATTTATTGACGTCGTAAATAACCCTAAAACACGGGGTGCTATAGTAGTATTACTTATATAATATTTATACATGTTTTTAAATTTATAAATATTATTTTACAAAACGATTAAACTATTTATATACTAACATTATACAAACAATAAAAACATTAAATCAAGTGTTATTAACAAATAATCAATTATTGAACAGGGATAACATTTTTACGGACGCATATACTTGAACATTAAATATCAAGCATGACTTAAATATTGTTTCAAAGTTTATAAATTAAACAAAACTATTAGGTGGTGACATAACTCTATAATTTATATTGTTATATTTATTTTAAATACACTATACTCATACGACCTATAAAATAATTAGGTTGCATTCGGATTTCGCATGGCGATTCTTTTATTTGATTTATATAATCAATTCCATTCACATAGTGTTAGTTCATATCCCCAATTTTAATACGATTATAAGGATTTAAAACTTTTGGGGTGAGAAACATTCATTGATTTTACATTTGGACGCATTTGTACAGCTTTTAAACAAATAACAGTTTTGGCCCCGTAAAGTAGCGTATTAACCCACTATGCCCATGAATCTGAACTGTCAATGACTGGAGGTAGTGCGAGTGTTATAAAAAGAACTAATTAAGGGATTGACATCCCCGTTCGTTGTGATAGCTCACACTAGCTTTGGTTTACCGAACAAAAAAAACTGACGAATACCATGTCAGAACATTTTGAAATGTTTGCGGGTTGAACATCATACTACGGTCGGGCCACATAATGCATTAATTTATCCAGACATACATGATTGAGTCTTCATGTCATGAGCTTAGGGTAATCGTAATTACACATTTTTGATATTGTATGTGTTACAATGTCATACAACTTTGAAACCGTTCGGTCCTAACTTTATATACATACATAAACCACCTGTGAAATCAACCAACTTTATTTGTGATGTTTTTAATCATGTTTATTCATCAGTCCAATAAGATGTGGTCAACATGGATACATTTGGAAGCAATCATTCGTGAAGGTCTAAATGAACTCAAAGTTTAACTGCATTACATTTTGGGACATTTTGTTATGTATTAAAATTTTTATGTTTTCACAACAATGAACTATTAAAGCTTGGAGATTTTGTATCAAACATTTCAGTCAATCGAATGTAATTTTTTAAAACGACTCATATAGAAGTCGTTCTCATATCTTGTGCTGTTGAATTATGAAGTAATACTCTCGGACCCTTATTCCGCTGTGACCCAATTTGGGAGTGTTACAGATTGGTATCTAGAGCCAAGGTTATAGAGAACCAGTTCAAATGTTTTGCTTTGACTATAACCGTTTTCAAACATTGCATCATACAAATGTTTTTCACGAGACTTACATACACTATTTGTTTGCATTAATTGGTTATACTAGATGCTTACATAATCTATATATGTACTTATATTATACTACGTATATTACTATACATGTCTAAATATATTAAAGCTTAATATAATTAATTTTATTGTTACAGTAGTCATTTCATCTATTGACAGATACCTACCACTCGGAATATCTCCTGATTATGAGCTATGGAGACTTCATTTGGTATCTGATGATGAGCCAGAGGCACCAGAGGAGGCGCCGTAATTTCCAGAGCAGGCACCACCATCGCCTGACTACGTGTCTAGACCTGAGCAGCCACCATCACCGGATTATGCACCTGGTCCTGAGTACCCAGAGTACTTAGTACCGTCTCACGATGAGGTACTTATTGATAGATAGCCATGTAACCTGCTGATGCTTCACCTACAACCTATCCACACGGGCTATGTTTTGCTGTACCCGATCTAGAGGAGGGATCCGTGAGAAGGACCCCGAGGAGGATCCCATTGAGTATCCTGCTGATGGAGGGGATGATGATGATGGTGAGGAGGAGGAGGAGGAAGAGTCCTCCGAGGACGAGGAGGAGGAGGAGGAGCATCTAGCTCCGGCTGACTCTACTACATTACCTACTATTGTCCCCGTCTCCTCAGCTGAGGATACAGAGGCATTGAGATCGACGAGTCTGCTCCTACACCACCACCTAGATCACCTAGACTTTGCAGAACTAGGATAATCTGGTCCGACCCAAAATAATGCAGCTACTACAGAGGCACTCATTGCTATACGTTTGCTGCTGCACTAACTTCATCAACACCAACCACCAATCTCTCTTACTCCACTATCATCTCCACTTTGAGAATACCCGTCATAATCCTTCACCACCACCACCTGTACCATCACCACCACTACCTTTACTTGTACCATCATCACCTTTGCTATTACCATCTACCGACTGTAAGGATGATATTCCCAAGGCCGACTTGCCGCCTCAGAAGAGGTTATGTTTGACTGCTCCCACTCCTAGGTTTGAGATAGGAGAGACCTCTACAGCTGCTACTGCTAGGCAGGCAAAGCGTCCCATGTCTAGGGAGGTTGGCTATGGGATTACAGACACATGGGATGAGTTAGTTGATGCCATTCAGAAGATAGCACCGACCACCTTGGAGGGGATCAATTAGAGAGTGATAGAGCTTGCTACTACTGTGAGTCAGGATACTCACGAGATGTATGTTCGCTTTAAGGATGCCCAGGATGACCGAGCTCTTCTGAGAGGCCGAGTCAACATGTTGTTTAGAGAATAGTCCCGATATTATCTTCACAACCAGCTATGGCTTTTAGAGAGCGAGCTAGGCACGCCGACAACATGGACATAATGTCATAGACTGTAACAGGGGTGTACAATAGCTGAGCACCAAGCATATCGATCTCTGGTTCAGACACATGATAACATAGATCAGACACACGATGCCTCGAAATTAGATCACTAGAGACACTATATATGACATTGAAGGCTCAAAGCTTTTTCACGATAGAGACCAGTTGACCCTTCATCTCTTTGACGTTATTCATACACAGGAGGCAGGGAGCCAGCACGCACTGACGACACAGAGGATGCTGATAGTAGTGCTTAGATTACTTTATAATCATGTCATAGCTAACATGTATCCTTCTAAGATTATGGTCACTCCAGCTAGCATGCGCCGTAGATGTTGTATTTTCATTTCTGTAACCAAACTATCATGTGTGTTTTGCAAAGTTATATATGAAGTGAATGTATTATTTCATGTTAATCTCAATATTGTTAAATATCTCATTATGTGTTGTGATCCCATTTTATTTATTGTGCATATGTCATGTCACGATTATGAATTGTATGGAAATCTAAACTTGTATAAAATTATCTTGTAATTTTGAAGGAAATGCCCCTTGCCAAAGAGAAACATCACAACCTCCCACCCATATGAACCGATGCTTTCATTAAGGCAACAGAAGCCTAAGGCGATGCTACTAACTACAACTGCTCGCTTCGTAATGAAAGCTAACAGAGTAGGTAGAAAGGTGATGATATCCATGATTCTGGCGAAGTGGCAGAACTAGAACAGAGCGATCTGCTCAAGAGGTGCCTACAATGACTTCGTTGAAATTCCAACCTTTAATTTTAAGGGTATCGAAGGAGTACGTGACTGGTTTGAACTATCATGGTTCGAGAGCGATGGAATCAGTATTTTCATATAAACAACTACACAAGTACAAGAAAATCAAGTAAAGTATTGTTACAGTACTCTAAGCTTGGAAATGCTTTGACGTGGTGGAAAACTCCACGTTAAAACTTTTGGTCACTAGAGCTGCTTATGCATAGCCGCAAAAACAAACACTCATGAAAATGAATTACGAACAAAAACTCATCTCAAGAGTTGCATTACAAAGAAATTCAGAGATTAAAAAAATATAGAATTTAACGCCGTAAGGTCAAATTAGATTGGAGTAAGCTATACCTACACGCCTTCAAGGAGATGGGCGCATGTTTTTGGCGCGGATCGATGTTTCCGAAGTTCTCGTAAGAGTTAGAAAAAATATGTCGGTGGACTTCCTCGACAAGATTCAGGGAAGTTTCATTACATGGCCATCTAAGCCAAAGACAAATGAAGATGTCAATTGAGTTTCTACTGAACCGATGGAACATAAGATCCATACTTTTACTGACCGTCAAGCTGAAAACAAAAGGATGCTTGATGACAACTTAAGAAACAACCAAAATCAACAACAACCCTTTAAGACCAAATGTTGTCCAAAAGGCCTATATAAGCTAGCATGGCGAGAAGAAAGTGTGTGGAGGAACTAAACCTATGTGCCCTGCAACTACCATCACGATGGGCTGTGTGCACCAAGGTGCAACAATTGCAAGAAAGTTGGCCATCTAGCCCGTTACATACATAAATTACATTGCTAATGTTAATGTTAACAACTAAAGAAACTCTAGGGCGATTCAGAGGGTTGTCACATGCTTTGAGTGTGGAGTTCAGGGGCATTACAAAAAAGATTGCCCTAAGCTGAAAAATAACAACCGTGGAAACCAGGCTGGGAACGGTAGAGCAACATCAAGGGCTTATGCAGTGTGTAATGCAGGAAAAAACCCAGACTCCAATGTTGTTACGGGTACGTTCCTCCTAAACAACCGCTATGCTTCTATCTTGTTTGATACAGGAGCGATAGTAGTTTTGGAGTATAACTGCATTTTAGTTCCCTAATTGATATCATTCCAACTGCACTAGACCATGATTATGATGTCTAACTAGCCAATGGAAAAATAATTGGAGTTAATACTATCATACGGGGTTGCAATTTAAACTTCTTAAATCATCCATTCAACATTGACTTAATGCCCACAGAAATTGGTAGTTTTGACGTCATAATTGGTTATGGATAGTTTTTAGAAAGTATCACCGTAATCGCTATGAAGAAAGATCTACATTTGTATTCCCTTTTGGAATGAAGATCTTAATTGTTTCATGATGACGAAAGCAACAAACGGATACGAGTGCATAAACGCCACTCGTGCAGGAAAGACTTAAAAGTATTTTCTAAAAGGATGCCATGTATTTTTGCACATGTTACCACAAAGAAGGCCGAAGACAAGTCGGAGGAGAAGCGACTTGAAGATGTACCTATTGTTTGAGATTTCCCTAAAGTATTTCCCGAGGACTTGCCGGGTATTCACCCAACTCAACAGTGGAATTTCAAATTGATTTGGTACCTGGTGCTGCACCTGTAGCACGGGCGCCTTATCGATTAGCTCCGTCCGAGATGAAAGAATTGTCGGATCAACTAAAGAACTTTCTGACAAAGGCTTTATAAGACCCAGTTCCTCACCTTGGGGAGCTCCGGTCTTGTTTGTCAAGAAGAAGGATGGATCATTCCGGATGTGCATCGATTACCATGATTAAATTAAGCCTACATGGTGAATAACCGTTTACCCCTGCTTCCAAGAATTGACATTTATATTCGAATCTAACCTCAAGGTCGAGTGTCTACTAGAAGATCGACCTGAGATCGGGTAATCATCAGTTGAGAGTTCCTGAGGAACACATCTTGAAGACCGTTTTTACAACTCGTTACGGCCATTATGAATTTCAAGTTATGCCATTTGGTTTGACTAACGCACCAACTGTATTTATGGACCTCATGAATTGGGTGTGCAAACCATATCTAGAAAAAAAATTCAACAATGACTTCATGCTGATAAACGATTCTGAAATCTATTTGCGACGCACAAACAGAACAAGAACAACACATCTTTAAGTTAAACTTTAGAGTTGCTTATGAAAGGGGAGTTGTGTGCCAAATTTTCAAAGTGTGAATTTTGGATTCCCAAAGTGAAGTTCCTCGGTCACATGATTGACAGTAAGGGCATTCACGTAGATCCCGCCAAGATCGAGTCTATTAAAGATTGGACATCTTGTAATGACCAACGGAATCGATAATTTTTAGGTATCTTTTGGCCCTGTTATTATCGAATAATCATGCATGGATGCCCCAAATCATGACCAAGCTAACCCAGAAGAATGGTCAAGTGTTGATTGGGGTTACAAACAAGAAGCCGCTTTACATATTAAAGCAGAAAATATGTTAGTGCACCTATCTTGCCGTACCTGAATGAGCTGAGAACTTTATGTTTAATTTACGATGCTTCCATAAAGATTATGTGTTTTTTTAGAGCAAAACGAGAAAGGATTGATTGCTTATGCATCACACAGACAACTCAAAAATTATGAGAAGAATTATACAACTCTGACTTGGAGTAGGAGCATAGTGGTTCGCTCTAAAAGATTTGGAGGCACTATCTGTACGGAACAAAAGTGTCTATCATAGTTCACAGTGATAAAAAAGTTTACAAACACATCCTTGATGCAGAATGTTAGTTGAACAAGAGGCAACGCCGTTGGTATGTAAATGCTCAAAATGATTACGATTATGAAATTTGTTAATTACCCGGAGAAGCTAATTGCAGAGGCCGACTCTTTAAGCTGTCAAGAATTAATTAAGACCATTACGGGTTCGAGCCTTAGTTTATGACAAATTGTTGGATCATCCAAGCAAAATTTGGAAGCTCAGATTTGAGGCATAGAAAACTAGAAAACCTCAAGGCCAGAAGATGTGGTGTAGGTATGCTGATGAAGACACTTATAAGGTACACAGAAGAACCTCAGAAAAGAAAAAGACCTGGAACACGCTGTTTGAACAGAATGCACAGTGATTGAATAACAAAAGTTTGTTGCCAGTCCTATGGGTATCTAAGGACTGTTGATTATGCATTTTCCCACAATTAAAATATTATGTCATATAAACCGGTTCCACAATATGTACCAAGACATGAAAAAATTATACTGGTGGCCCAACATGAAAGCCGATATTTGCCACCTATGCACAAGTGTTTTGACGTGCTTAAGGTCCAAAGCTGAACACCAGAAACATCTGTTTTGTTGGTGCAACCTGAGATACCTCAGTGGAAGTGGGATAATATCACCATGGATTTTATCACCAAGCTCCCAATGACGTCAAGTGGTTATGATACCATTTGAGTAATTATAGACCGTCTTACTAAGTCTACACATTTTTGCCAATGAGGGAAAATGACCCAATGGATAAATTGACAAGGCTGTACATAAAAGAAGTAGTCACAAGACATGAAATACCAGTCACAATCATTTGTGATCGTGACGATAGATTTACGTCAAATTTCTGGAGGTCATTTCAGAAGGCTTTGGGTACTCGTTTGGATATGAGTACTGCTTACCATCCTAACTCGGAAGTACATAAGCGAAAGAACCATTCAGACACTGGAAGATATGTTACGCGCTTCCGTGATAGACTTTGGAAATGGTTGGGATAGACACTTACCGCTAATTGATATCTCAACACAACAATAGTTATATACTAGCATTAAAGTTGCACCATTTGTGGCACTTTATGGTCGTAAGTGTCTGATATCACTCAAATAGTATAATACGTATAATACTAAAGTATAAAGAAATTTACTAATAATCATTGAGGACAAAGATTAAAAGCAAAAATCTATAGAAAAATATCGTACGTTTAACCGGTAAGTGATTACCCCGGTCGTTATAACCCCAAGAATCATGAAATTGAAACTCCGTTTTTTATTTGGACAACGATTTGAATGGTTTCGAAGATAATTTGTTTCTAAAATCCTACAAGTGAGCAAATAAAGCACAAGTAAAAATTAACTATGAAAAACAATAACGGGAATTAAAGAAACGCGACTAAAAAGCAACTTCACTAAAATTTAAGCCTACGAACGCAAATTTAATTTCTAAACCTAAATTATGATAAAAGAAAATTTTAAAAAAAAGAAAATTATTTTTTTGATTATTTTTGTATTTTTTATGATTTTTTAAAGTTTTTAATAAAGAAAAATGATTAAAAATAGCAAACTTAATTCTAAAAATATGGAAAAATTACTAAAAGTATAAAATAAAGAGACTGATTTTCTAAAAATGCTAACTAAAAATAAGCTCACGAAATAAGTCCTAAAAAACTAAGAATAAGCTACGGATCTAATATGAAAATAGAAACTAAAAATGGGTTTAAAAGTCACGTGTTGTAGTGAAATAACAGATTGCCCCTACTGTGCATTATGGTAATTGTTGTGTTAGTGGAATATAAGTGGTGTGAAAAGGTTCGGTCATGTTTCCGGAACCCCATGGCCTAGACTTTTTGGTATTATTTAGTTTATTTTTTTTCAAATTTTTTTAAAGTAAACTTGTAAAACTACTAATAATAAGCTACTTAAAAAAAACACCTTTTTAGTAACTTGTTAAAAAAAGCTGGGACACGCTTATCATCTTGACCAGATACACTAAAAACGGACTTAAAGCATTTACTACACTAAACAAAACTAGAAAACTAGGTTAAAACCTTAAAACGTTATAACTAAATAAGCTATACAACGAACCCTAAAGTCTATCCTATATAAGCAAATTTACTACTAGGAACAAGCAAAATGGATAGGCTATACGATCCAAAATTGCAAACTATACAGCACATAATGACAAATTTGAATACCAAACAACTTTTAAGCAAGTTGAGCTTATTTAATAACACAAACAAACTTATGACCTTAACACCTATACTACCTTAAAGCTTGACCTAAAATCTATCTAAATCAATTCTTAAAAAGTATTTTGAAATTCAATTAAGCTAAAAAAAAGCTTTTTGAAAGAGGATGTTTGGCTCAGTACATGCTGAGTTAACTCTTTAATTTTGAAATGACAAAGAGCTGTTTTCAAGCTTAAAAACAGATTACCAAATAAGCTTTATAAGCTAAAATAAAATATCCAAACAGATTAATCTACCCTAAAATCTAACTTCTGCTCTGAAATCAAATCTCTATTATCATCTACTTCAAACCTCTACAATTTGAACCTTGAAAGGTGGATTATTACCAGTTTTTCCAAATCTAAAACAAAAAGTGCAGGACTAATGATTCTGTTTCTACTGACATTTCATAAAACACCAAGCTAAAGCAAAATGAGTACTGATCTTAACTAAAATAAATCTAAGCTAAATGAGACTAAGGATCTGAGCTTAAGGCAACAAATTCATAAAACTAACTCAACACTTTTAAAAACTAGATTACTCATTATATCAGCTTTAAATCCAGACCTTATTAACCTTATTATGAGATTTAAATTGAATTTAAAAGGCCAAATGGCCTCAAGCAGTACTAACTTCAAGTTAGTATTGCTTGACCCAAACACCCCTTTAACTCCTACAAACCCATAATATAGTTAAAACAAGAATGAGTTTTAAAAAAGCTAGAAAGTAAGATACCAGATAATAGCCAGCTAAAATCAAACATAATGAACATATAACAATAATCAAATAAGCCAGAACAATAAGTCTACAACTAATGCTAATTTTTTTAGATTTTTAACTTTTTTATAACAATAACAAGCAATCTATGATTTAAACTAACAATTAAACTAGATAAGCATCTAATAACAACATTAAACACTAATAAGCTAATCTAAGCATAAATAAGCTACTATTAAGCAGTAATAAGCTAAATGCAATATTTAAGCTATAAAATGAAAATTGAAAACTTACAGAAGCCTTTGCTCAAACAAGGCTTATTAATGCTCTTATGAGCTAATCAACAAGCTCTAGCTTATCCTAGGATAAGCTAGTGTGGTCTTGGAAGCCCATCCAGTTCTGGCTTCCTTTCCATTAAAAGCTTTGGTAGTGTTTTGGATGGATTTTGAGACGTAAAATCTCAGTTAAGCTTTAAGAGCTTAACTGAGTTCATAGCTAGCTTATGAGTTATTACAAGAGCTTATATGAGTATAAAAGAGATTTTATCAAATCATAGTGCAAATAATGAAAAACAGATTACTTAAATGAAAACAACATTTATTGATGATATGAAATGAGTTCAAACAAACTTTTGAAAAGGAAATTACATTTAACTAAAAGCAATAAGCTAAAATTACATGAAAAATAAGCTAAAATTAAGTTACAAGCTACTATTAAAAATTAGACCTAACTGCCGATGTGAGTGAGGGGAGCTTCTTAATTATAGACATAGAAGAAAGGAACTATACTGTACACGTTCCTTTTGAACTTTGCCAATCAATTTCTCTCAAATCATTAGGACCCTTTTCTTTGCATTTGATCAAAATGAGCACACAGATATGCAAGCTGGCAATCCACTTCTCATAGTGGTGTTGCTTCTTTTGGCGTTTGTTTCAGTGCATAATTCCCATATTTGGTTGTTTTAAATATGAAGTTCAGCGTGGCATTCCCTTTGTCAAAATGGTCAATCAAGCGCCGCTTGTTGCCGTCTTCTAGGAAAGGTGGAACTTGGTAATCTTTGATGCCAACAAGAAAATTAAAGGTAGATGGGTATTAACCTTTTTATTTTAACACAGGGTGAAAGTGGGGAAGATAGGTGAATAGTAACAATATTTTGACCGCCCCCTAATTTTATTTTAACATTGTTTTGCACTAGGTTTAAATTAGGGTTGGCCTGGGCTTTTGAATTTGGGCCATGGTATAAGTGTTTTGGGCTCGTTAAAAAAAGGTTATGGTTAAACTTTGACGACCGTTATCCCATAAGAATTATAGACTAGATGGTGTTAGTATTTAAGTACTATGTGTGATATGATTTACATTAAGGCTGCATTTGGGTAATTTCAAGTTTTGTATTTTGTGGGTTGACCATAGTTTTGAACCATTGTTGACTTAGTAGACCATTGTGCTAGATAAAACATTCCGGCTCTTGTGCACTCTATCCGTTCCTGTGCGTTCGTTGTTGACCGGTTGTGGCTCTTTTTTCTTAATGAAATTTGCAATAACCGTTAACCTACACATCCACAAAAAGACAAAGTAACATATAACAAGCATTATTAGTTCACATTTTTATCTTTTAGGGCATGTTTTGATACAAAAGGATATGGTGATTTCTCACATATCAAAATTCCCCAAACTAATGTATTTTTGTGTCGCAATATTAATTAATGCTCTAAAACCACATACAGCCAAAAACCTCCCAAACTAATCCTTTGAAAAGTAGCAAAGTCTTTTGTAGAGAAAGTTAAGAAATCACAATTTGTAAAACATCCCCGCATTCATTATTAAAAGAATTTTTTTTCACATTTATGATCTTTACATTAAATTACAACTTACAACTTATCATGTTGACATAAAGTATCAGCTTTCATTATATTCTGAAAAATTGAGGATTCATGACACAAAAAGCACAAACAAGTTGGTCCGAACATTGTCACTAACATGCACGTCCTGACTTCTCACACTATCCAAGCCAAGCTTACAAACAAATCTTTGTATAATATAAGTTATAATGCTAACACAAACCAAAAAAGCATAATTGTGTACTACTTTTTCCTCCTTTATTCCATAATTTCCTCCTAAGGATTTTTTTAATTATATTGTTGACTAAATAAATTATGTCCTTAATAATAAAGTAAAACCCGGTTTAGACCATTAATATTTTTGAAATCCTTTCCTAAAGAATCATTAGAAGATGTGGTGAAAATCAAGTCAACATTAAGGTTCACAAAGATTCACATGATTTTAGGCGTTCTAGATCCTTTTTTTATTCATTCATCTGAAAACAACTCACACTACGATCCAAGACGACCGGAGGCTTTATTTAGATACCCCGTGAGTCGAAACTTTGGCTCTTATTATTCTTCTCATCTCTATTATTCTAGCAACACTATTTAGAACCTCGGTCCTTTTAAAACAACTGCCACATCGGTGATGCCGGAGCAGACCATGGTACCAGAGACTAATGTATTTTCGACCTCGGTAATTCCATCGACCTTTCATAGAAGCTGCAACATCGGAATTTTTCTGATCCGGCAAAATCAGAAACTTTATGCAGTCTCAATTATTATTACTACTGTGCCTTGCTTTAGAAGACATGCATACATCCGGTTGTGACCGGCAAGAGGCAGTAAACTTTTATCCACCCATAGTTTATAACTTATTATATTAATATTATTACCTCTACCCTTTAAACGACTGCCACATCGGAATGGTGGATGCGAGCCGACCAAGATACCCGAAGTCTATTTCGTCTTCGGTTTATTACATAATTTATTATTAATTTAGCCAAATATCAAGTCCTGTGGTCCCTTTAACCACTGCCACATCGTATGTGAGCCTACCAAGTGGTCCAGGGAGTCTACTTTTCACCTACCCCCACAAACAATTGACAAACAACCTAGATTGTACCATTACTATCACCAGAAGGAATCTCACAAAGTGATTCTAAACAAAGAATCGCCAAAAACCCAATAAAACTTTATTTATACCACAATAAATAACTTTTATCATAAGTCAGAATAGGACGCAAAAAGCCACAAGTAACCTTTATGAGTCTTAAAGAAATCCAACAATTCTATAGATAAGCATCAAACACTTATACTCTACTCTATCACTTTTTGATCCTTCATCAATTTAAAAATTATTAATAACGAAACTCGAGATTACTTCCTAGCTAACATAGATTGACACCTATTAACAAGTCACATAACTCAACAATCTTAATTCTAATAAATCATCTTGCGCATATTTAAAAATCAATTTGGGAACTTGCAAATTTCTTGAACTTTTTAAGCTAGACTCGCCGTTTATAGCTCCTTTGTTATAAAAATTAGCAAAATTTTCAAAACTATATATGTTAAGAGACAAAAGCTAAGATATAAAACCCGGGTCGGGTCCAAAATTTACATTTCGATTCTCAACCAACGGGGGGGATTTCTATCGAAATGTGATCATACCTGTGCCTATATGTGTTCCCACGCAACCCCGTTTTGACCAAAATTTTAAATTTTTTATTGTTTTATTATGATATATATATATATATATATATATATATATATCATAATAAAACAATAAAAAATTTAAAATTTTGGTCAAAACGGGGTACGTGAGAACAACGGGCAAAGGTAGGTAAGATCATATCGAAGATATACTACCCCATACTAAAATTAAACATTGTCCTCAATGTTTCCTAGTCTAAGGCTTAAAAAACCCCATACTAGAACTCAAAAAGTCGAATGCATAATCCAAGCGTGGAGAAAGTATCACACAAATCTTAAGCCGTTTATCAAATATGCTAGAAGATAGATGTTAGTCGATAATAATCTAGGATATCGGATTTCCCCAAACTAATGGCAAGCAAAGGCTAGGAAGCTCGAGTGGACCGGGACAAAACACCGAACACGAGAGTCTTCAAAATTTTTGGGTCAATCCTACAAACAATCACAAGTACAAACAACAAGAATCGGAAGAGTACAAGCCTCCTCACATCACATTAGAAATAAGTAAGAAGAAAAATGGATAAGCATGGGGTGCCTTCCACGAAGCGCTTTGTTTTTGGTAACCGAGTCACATAGCTTAACTCGATCCCCGAATTCATTCGTCCTTGGAGAAAGCAAATGGAAGAGAGAAATCTCAATCGGACTTTCATGAATGTTTGAATAAACATTAAAGCACATGAAAGTTCCATCCCGATGAGATGCCACCGGTTCTAAGTGGAGATGCCAGGGTCAAAAATGGTGTCTTCACTCTCGGTGGATAGAAGTGAAGGAGAAACCTTAGGGTAGGTGAGAAACGGTAGAAAAATTCGAATGATAAATGTGAAGGGAAAGTAATTTTCATCTTCAACATTAGCAAAAACATCAATCTTACCCCCTGGGTCAGAACATTCATCTTCGTTTAGCTCATCAAAATCGTTCTTCATAGTCGTATCGGGCTTAACGTCAAAGCAAATCTTAACATCCGGTGGTTCTGGAGGAGGGCGAGGAGATGACGGATCATTAAAATGATCAAGGTTAGATGACTCAATTTCGGGAAGGGGAAAGGGATTATTGCTAAGCAATTCTTCAAGAAAATGGATATCCCCTTCCGAGTCATAGTCGTCATTCTCAATGTCTGGAGGCATCGAGTCATCGGAAGCAAGAAATAAATCGATCTCCTCCATATGAGAGTTACTATCCTCAACGGGGATAGGAGATGGAGAGGGAGACTCGATAATCGTATCAACATTTTTAGAATTACGTTTTTCTGACGGTCGTGGAGATGAATTATCATACAACATATTCTCAACAAGACAGATTTCTTCCTCTAGATCAAAGTCAGCTTTCTCAATTCCCGGTGGAATTGGATCGATATGAGCGAGTTCACCGGAGAACTCCTCGAGAAGATAATCAAACTTAGGTGAAGAATCAATTAAAATATCACGGTTAAGCAAAGATTCGATAAGATTAGACTCGGCATTGAAATAATGCGGATCAATCTTTGGAGAAATGATTTCTTCATCATCAAAAAGAAGGTTTGAATAAATTTTGAAATTTTCCATCGGAACGTCCTCATTAGAAAGCGACTTGTCATCACTAGAGGTGAAATCGTTATTAGAATCAAATAGAGGATTAGAGAAAGTCATAAAATCATCACAAACTGGCATCTCACACTCAGTTTCATTATTGGAAAAATCCTCGGACTCACTTGGTATTGGGACAAGGTTCTCAACACTAGACTTTATTACTTTGTCCGATTCCGTTTCCGAAATAGTGTCAAGATGCTTATCCCCCATACTTAGAGAGTACTCAGGTTCTTCAGTTGGTAAGTCATGTGTGATTGCATTAACTGGAGAAAATTGAGGCGTTTTATTCAAAGGAATAGTGCTCTCTTTGTGAATAACTTTAAAATTCTTCAAACTCTTTGTAATACGAGTTCTACGTTTAGTCGCCTGCTCTACGATATTCTTAACTTCCTTCTTTTCCTTATCGAGACGTTGAGAATTCAAATTAATCAAGAGAAGTTTAGAATTAAGAGCACTTTCAATTAGATCTTCAACATTATTATGAATACAATAAAGCTCTTTTTGTCGACAAATTTCAAGCAAATCTAGCATCGTATCTTCCATATTTTGCTTTTCCTCTTCACAAAATTGTGTGCCACACATTTCTTCAATAAGTTGATGAAAGATGGAGTTTTGTGGTGGTTCTTCCTTTTCTAGAGCTGCTTGCTTTTAGGCAAGTAATTCTTGCTCTCTCTGAGCTGCAAGTAAAACCTCCTGCTCACGTTGTTGATTAATTCTTTTCATAAAATCTTTCATCATTGTATAGATTTCGTTATTAAGCTGATTCAGATTATTGATGTAATGTTGCAGGGGTTCAATTTGGTCAAAATCGAAAGAATTAGAATTTTGGTTCATCGGTTGACACAGAAACGTCGCATGAGGACCCCCGCAGTTTTCACAAACAAGATTTTGTTATGAAAAATTTGGTGAAGTTAGTGGAAAATTATTATTGAAGTTTTGATCGAAACACGGGTTCTGATTGTAAACAAACAGGACTTGAGGTGGACAATCGTAACCATAATGAGCATCGTTTCCACATAACTCACAAATATAAGTCTCGTACTGGGGTTGTGGAGGGTAGTCGGAAAAATTGAGAGAATTAGGATTTGTATCATATTTACAATGAAAACAAATTCCTCCATAACACATATTTCCACACCTTTCGCAATTACATTGTCGACAAATCGAACCGTCTAAAGGACCTCCACACCCATAGCAACTAGGTTGGTAATATGACGTCATTAGAATTAAACAATATAGAGGATAAAAAGAAAAAATTAAACGGATTTGAAGTTAAAGAAAAATATTTTTGAATTTTTTTATAAAGATAATATTATTAAAAATGAAATATTTTTGGTATTTTTTTAATATCTATAAAAGAAGAGGAAAAATAAAAAAATTATTTTTTTATTTTTATAATTATTTGAAGAAAATAAAATGAAAATATTTTTGGTTTTTATATTTTTTTATAAGTACGAAAATAAACTTTCAAGACGAAAGGATCTCCAAAGCACTAACTACAAACACTTCGCGTAAATCGTACACCTCTCCCCGGCAACGGCGCCATTTTGATGTTAGTCGTTTTTCAGCACGTCTCTATATCAAATAAACCCTCAGATATATAATATAAATATATATTTATAAAATACATATACGTATACGCAAGCAAAGTATCATACAAATTATTCTTAGGAAAGAATAAAAAGTAATCAACACGGGTATCGTTTTCCTCGGCGAGAGGTGAATGGAAATCTACGTTCAAGTTGTAAATCGAGCTTGATTGTCATTCAAGTTTTTGGTTTTGGTTTTAAACTATTTTTATACTAAAAATAAAACTAATATTAATTCTAAAATTTAAAAACTAAAAGATTAAACTAAAATTGATCTAAAAGATATAAATGACAAATATGTTTGCTAAGTGACGTGAAATGTTCTTTAAGTGCGGGCTTAGGTTTAACGAATTAAAATCCTTAGAAAACAATTTTCAAGAAATTAAATGACAAGTAAAGTAAAATGCTTTTTAAAATAAATGACAAGTATTTAAATTACATAAAAGTAAATGACGGTATGTAAATTGGAAAATTCTAATTTAATTTTTTAAACCTTTTTAAAACCACACTTAAATTCCAAATCACTAATCACTTAACAAGTACTAATCAAACTACTCGCTACTCATAATGATCAAACAAACAAAGCTAAACATTTTAAAATAAGTTATACTAATAAATTGAAAAAGGATAGAAAATGGAACCGAATCGAAGAGCCGCAAGTAAACGATAACCATCCGATTTAATAAGCTAAAGAAAATAATTAAATTCTATCTAGCTTATTAAACCCGTAAGCTTCACGCCTCATGAGTTGACCCGTACCAAAACATAACACAAACTGTTACAGTTAATATCAAATTGCAAATTTGGTGTATTAAACTACAAAGCCCATGTCTGAATCTCTAGATCTCTACTAAACCAAACGAACTCAAATTACCAAAACAAACTAACTGAAGGCCCAGATTTAATCAATAATAAGGCCCAAACGTAACGCAGCATATAAACTCAACTAGTAGGCCAAATCAATATTAAGATGTAAGCCCAAAATAATGGAATGTAGAGCACCAGTTTAAACTAAATTTGCACTTAACTACAATAAGCTAAACCCAATAAGCCGAACCTAATAAGCTAATCTAAATTCCTCAAATAAGCTAACGAGGATACATATTTTAGCACTACTAGATTAAAGTTATACTAGAAAACATTTCCGATTTTAAATAAAACTATTATAAGCTATTAATAAAACAAATAGTGAAATGAACACTTCTCAATCACGAATCTAACTAAGATCTAAATAAGCTAGAAGAGATTTAATAACAATAAGCAAAAACAGCAATAATAAGCAATCCTAACAACAAACGATAAGCCAACACGAAACTGAAATAAACTCTAAAAAAAATTAAATCACAACCTTAACAAATGAATAAGCTTGAACCGATTTACTTTGTAAACGTATAAGCTACAAAACGAATATGAGATAAGCTAACGAACAGCTTATTCAGATTATAAAATAAGCTTTTAGCAAAAAGAAATAAGCACTTTAAAATTAAGGAAAGAAAAAGAAATAAGCAAACCATAAACTTCATTAAGCTTGAACAAATCTTGTTACATAATCCATAATAAACTAATGAAAAGCTTTTACAAGAAACTTCAATAAGGTGCAATAAGCTAACATTAATCTAAAAATAAGCTGAACATTTTTAGAGAAAAAAAAATCACAACTAAAATTAATCCTAAATCTATGTATTTCCTCCAAATGAGGGAGGTAGCGATCTATAAATAGCCAAATGCCAGGGGTGAGTTTGTAAATTTTCGTCCCAACCGCCCTTTAATAATTGAGCCAATCATAGCCACGTGATTGCCCTCCCTCAGATTCAGAAAAAAACAGGCATGATCCAGCCATTCAGGTGCATACACGTGGCTACAAATACTGCTTAAACCATACGCCAAAATTTCCATCCGTTGATTAATAAAGCAGCGTGTTATATATTTGAAATGAGAATAAAAATTTGTCTCGCCACGTGTTTCATTCCTATTCGCCGAACAACTTGCTAGTGGAGTAGCACATGATGTTGTTTGATTATTTTGGAGGCACGTGACTTCATATATTACATCTAATGTTGAAATGGTTTGCATCAAAGTCAAAAGTTGGAATTTAGGATTTTGGTTATAAACTGTATTGGGCCGAATGATTGCATAATCAAACAGACGGGCCAAGCTTTGGTCTTGGGCTGTTGGTTTTGCATTTGGACATTATATAAGTGTAGGTCGGTCTGACCCATATAAATGGTGTCGGGTCGACCCAATAAGAGATGAAAGCACCGTCGGACTCGAAATCTCGTGCTCTTTCCAATGGCATGCTCGAGAAATATTAACGACTTCGTCTTGATTTTAGAAATTAAGCACTCTTGATCGTGATGAACCTGTAATTCCCTGTTTTTGCTCCGTTTTCAATCATTTTTACCTGCAAGACATAAAAATACCAATCAAACATATTTGCAAGATAATTATCCATATTTTAGCATTTTTAGTCTGATTAATTGGGTTTTACATGATATAAAAGATGTGTGTTTTAGCAAATATCAGTTACCATCCGGGTAAAGCAAATGTGGTAGCGGACGCGTTAAGCTGGAAGGAAAGAGAGAAAGTTACGCGAATCCACTCGTTATGAATGATTGTTACTTCCAACCTTTTCGACTGAATCAAGGTTGCTCAATTAGAAGCGTTGAAAGAAGAAAAATGGAAGAGTGAGCGAATTACATCTTACATACCCTATTTTGAGGACGATAGCCGAGGAATTAAGACTCATCAAGAAAGAATCTAAATTCCTTTCGGAAGCGACGTCAAGGAGCTAATACTAGAAGAAGCACACAAGTCAAAGTACTCTATCCATCCGGGGGCTACAAAAATGTATCTTGATTTGAAGAGGAATTATTGGTGGCCGGGTATGAAAAAAGATTATGCGAAGTATGTAGAAAGATGCTTGACATGCTTAAAAGTCAAGACCGAACATAAAAAGCTGTATGGAAAGATACAACCACTAAACATTCCGGTGTGGAAATGGGAAAAGATTACTATGGACTTCATAACTAAGCTACCAAGGACAACAAAGAAGCATAACGCAATTTGGGTAATAGTAGACCGATTAACGAAAAGTGCTCACTTCATTCCTATTCGAGAAAAAATGCCCGTTCATAAATTGGCAAAAATCTACATCAATGAGATCGTTGCACGTCATGGAGTACCCGTTTCTATTGTATCGGATAGAGATGGACGATTTACTTTAAATTTTTGGCGAGATTTTCAAGAAGAGCAAGGTACGAGGTTGCACATGAGTACGACGTTTCATCCTCAAACGAACGGTCAAAGTGAACGAACCATCCAAACATTGGAAGACATGCTTCGAGCTTGCGTAATCGATTTTGGAGGAAATTGGGATGACCATTTACCTTTGGTGGAATTTGCTTATAATAATAGCTACCATGCTAGTATTAAGATGCCACCGTATGAGATGCTTTATGGAAGAAAATGTAGAACGCCGGTATGTTGGGATGAAGTAGGAAGTAGGGAGTTAGCAAGCACGGATGTGGTTCTAGCAACAACCGAGAAGATAGAAACCATTCGTCAAAGAATAAAGGAGGCACAAGATAGGTGGAAAAGTTATGCCAACAAAAGAAGAAGACCAATCGACCTCAATGTTGGAGACTTCGTCATGCTTAAAGTTTCTCTATGGAAGGGTGTAATGTGGTTCAAGAACAAGGTAAAACTTAGCCCAAGATTTATAGGGCCATTTAGAATATTAAAGAGAGTCGGTGAAGTAGCTTATCTTTTGGAATTACCCGAATAAATGAGAGGTATACACAATACCTTCCATGTATCTTATCTATGGAAGTGTCTCTCAGATGAGTCAAATGTAATTACTTTGGATGATGTAGAAATTAGTCCGGAGTTAACCTTCCTAGAAGAACCGGTAGCAATTTTAGGAAGAAAATCAAGACAACTTCGCAATAAAGAAATTCCATTGGTTAAAGTAGAATGGAAGCATCGGAAGGGTACAAGCATTAGATGGGACCGGAAGAGAAGATGAGGATTAGATATCCTCAATTATTTCGAGAGTAGATTTCGGGGATGAAATCCTGTTTTAGAGGGGGTGAATTGTAACGCCTGTTGCCCGTTAAGGTATTATTATATATTATAAATAATAGTGTTTAATTATTTAGAATGTATGTTATAAGAAAATGGTAAAGTTATAAGTTAAAATAAATAAGTGTTAATATAAGTTTTGTGCCAAAATAGGAAGAATAAAACTAAGAGGTCTAATGTTGTCAAATTGGCAAACCTAAAAATATAAATAGCATAATTTAGGAAAATCCATCATTTTCCAGAAACTACAGGAGTGTGTGTGTGTGTTGTTGTTGTTGTGTCGACATAAACAAAAGGAAGAAGAAGAATTGGGGTTTTTACCAATTTTGTAAAATTGAACAAGGAAGAAGGGAAATTAAGCTATTAGGAACCTTTAAGTGTTATCCCCACATTCAAGTAAGTAATTTCTCAATTTTAAAATTAGGGTTCATGTTATTAAATAGGTAAAGTGATTGAGAGTTAATAATTTATGATACTAAACATTAATTAGATGTTTTTAGGGTAAATATACAAGTAGGAAGCCAAGAAGAAAGCAAGTCTTGTGTTCAAGTAGTATTTAGAGACTCAAGTGAGGTAAGGAGTATGAATGTTTAATTAGCTTGGATCCAATGCTAGTAATGTTAATGTTAGCATATTTATTATGCTTGTGAAAGGTATGTATGAATGTTATGATATACTCCTTAATGTGTTATGGCTAGTGATATCATTATTTATGATTTGCTTGAAAGTAGTTTATGTCAAGTACTTACTAAGCGTTTTGCTTACGGTTTAGTTTATTAATGTTTTGTAGGTGTGGGCGGTGTAGAAAAAGGTAAGGAGAAGGAATAGTTATGACTTAGTTGATTGATCGTTTGGCTTGGTAAGTGAAGGACCCCTCTTTTGGATCAAGGAATCACAAATGTTGAAGACCCCAAGTGTAAATCTCCTATTTTGGTATAATTATGTTACTTTTGGGTCTTTTGTGTTCCTTTTGAAGTCAAATCGTACTAGTTCAAATGTTTTGATTTGATATGATAATGGGTCAAGTGTAAATGATAAAATGGTTATGAACGATTATTAGTAATGTGTTAAATGATGTTTGGATTTAGTGTAATGTGACCTATTAACTTGTTAATGGAATGGTTTATGTTGGCGAACTTCATAGTCGAAATATAATTGTCAAAAGTACAAGTTTTTAAGGTTAATTGAGGTCTGTTACAGAAGGTTGGGTTTTTGGTATTTTGAGTTTCTGCAGAATTTGACAAATTCTGTAGGTGTTCTGTATCAGGGCACCAATACGGCGTATCCAACTAATGTATACGGCGTATTGGGCAATACGGCCACTGATACGACGTATTACAAGTCTAAGTGTAATACGACGTATTCAATTAATAAATACGGCGTATTTATATCTTGGTCTATACAATGTACTTGTATCTATGTATACGGTGTATCCATATTTTGAATACGGAGTATTCGTTCTTATAATCAATACGGCGTATTCAATTAATGAATACGGCGTATTGACTACAGTTCACAGAAGGTTTATATCTTTTTTGTGCTTTAAGTTTTCACTTTGGGGTTGTGATATATGTCCCTTATAAATATAATTGAGCTTGTGTATGCTGTTGTTTCTAAAGTGTGTCTTAAATTTAGTTTTATAAAAATGTAGCAAAGTCCCAAAATTATGAGAAATCTTCAAAACTTTTTCTTGGGTCATTAAAGGGCGTTTCACAATTGTTGCCAAATCTGACCGGCTTTTGACACTCAACGAGTTGGTAGTCCTGCGCTCCGTCTGGTCAGGACGGTTAGCGTGCGTCGTTATTATTTTGGCGGAATGGATCATGCGCGCTACGCAACGGCTTTTAACATACGAAGTAATCTTATGCAGATAATTTTTTCATGGAAATGACAAAACAAAATGATATACTAATGCATAGGCTACATTTTGTTACAATACATAAACTGAACCAATACAGAAACTGAACAATACAAAACTAAACTGATTTAAATGTGCTTTCATTCCTCTTTTCAGCAACACAAGCAATCTATGTCCGAAAATCTGGATGAAACTTCATAAATAAGTACCACGCACAAAAGGAGGCAAAACCTCCCCATTCACAAAAATAAATTTCAGCCATTATCTCACAAAAGAGTAACAACTTATGGTAGAACAACAAAGAGAATCCATTCATACAAAAATTATTGTATATTGAACTTACCTCATGTAACAAGCCCATATCACTCCTTGAAACTATGAAATGTTTATTGGTGTAGCATATTCAAATATATGCTAAAGATTTTGCGATTGTCACGCGCGCTGAAATGTAGACTTTTTTTCTACAGGTTAGGCGCGCGTGAAGGTAACAAAACCCCTAGCAGACTCTAAAAAACATCCCTAGCGTTCAGCCAGAAGCCAACAGACATCCGAATGTAGTTTCATTTACCAAACGGATGTCGTTGACTTCTGACATGGACGCTAGGGATGTTAAGTAGAATTGAATATTTTGAAGAAAGACTGTCCATGGGATGTGTCATTTCACAAAGGTGACCTCAACATGTATCGAAAGTAACGTCATATCTAAATGCACGCTTAGGATTTTTGCGACTGTCACGCATGTGAGAATATACAACAGGTTCTACATCCGAGCACACGTTAAAGTACCAAAACCCCAAGAACACTTTCGAAATCATTCCTAGCGCCGAGTAAGAAGCTTACAACAAAACAAATGTAATTTCACTTACCAAACGAGTGTTGTTGGCTTCTAACACAGACGCTAGAAATGCTCGATAGAGTTGAATATTTACCTCTAGTAACCAGGACTTGCAGGTATAAGCTCAAAGGCCGTAAAGTTGGTTTTATCATGTCATCAAACCGTTTGGCTCAGGTAAAAGCGTGACGTGGATGTCTATCACGGCTGCATACCAAGCAGGTAGCCAAGCAAAGTCATTGACTGCTCATTTTCATCATCGCCACTTAACGATAGCATGTGTTTGTCCAAAAAAGAAGGGGAACAGAACCTGCAGATATAAACTTAAAGGGGTAAGAGCGTGACGTGGATGTCTATCACGGCTGCGTACCAAACAGGTATCTAAGCCAAGTCATAGACTGCTCATTTTCATCATCGCCATTTAACGATAGCATGTATTTGTCCAAAAAAGAAATGGAACATAACCTGCAGATATAAGCTCAAAGGGGTAAGAGCGCGATGTGGATGTCTATCACGGCTGCATACCAAACAGGTAGCCAAGCCAATTCATAAACTGCTCATTTTCATCATCGCTATTTAACGATATCATGTATTTGTGCAAAGAAGAAAGGAAATAAACACATTACAATCCACATTGATAAAAGCAAAGCAACAGCGAATTCAATCCTAATTCAATCAACAATCTTAGACAACCCTAATTCATAAAAGCAACATAAAAACATTAGAGACAGACACAATCGATGCACTAATTAAGTAAACATCAAAAAACAAACAGCAAACAATCAGAACTAATTTGTTCAAACCACAACCCAATAAAAAGAAAGAAGCACATAGTTCATAAAAGTGAGTTCAACTCTAACACAATCAACAATCTTAGACATTAGATAGAAACAAAGCAACTTAACAACATACCAAAACCAAAAAATCGCCGTTGTCCCTTAACCAAGCTAAGCAGCTAAAAAACCTACTAAATGCACCGATAATACGTGTATATAAGACCCTAAACACTGTCAATGGTGAAACACAGCTGCCATTCATTCAACAAAGGTTCATACCTAGTGGGAAATTAAGGGCGACTGGGATAGTGGAAAATTAATAACGATCAGGGAGAAAACCTAGACCGGATTTAGAACGGGCGAAAGAGGAGAAACCCGTGAAACAAACGAACAACCCCACATAAACAACAGATGGGTCGGGCCAACGACAGGGTTAGGTTAGCTATAATAAATCAGCGGGTCGGGTTAGGTGCGGGTCAGACGCGGGTTGGATCCACAATTAATTCACCTGACAAAATGCTTTCAAATATTCTTCGCATGCAGATATGTTACCTGGTGCCTTATACAGGTAGCAAGCGATGAAATAAAACAACCTTAAGGTGACTAACCTTTGTTGTATTTGGCTGAGATAGGAGTTTAAGATGAAAGTCTATCACGGTTGCGTACCAAACATGTAGCCTAGCCAAGAAATACACCACTCATACTTATCATGAAAGCTTCTAAGACCATATTCATACTGAGTTACTGTTTCATGTATCTAAAAATTATCGGTAATCATAAGAAATAGGTAGTGTAAGAAAACATCAAAGAAAGCATAAGGTAAAAGCGACTGACTTGCATTATCTACGGGCGATATACAACCTGTAAAGGCTCAAATTATAAATAGGAAAACTGGATGCATCACGTAACCGTTTGCCCCGCCAAGGTCCGAACGATGACAACCCTAACCTAACCTGTTTAAATTCATCATCGCCGTTGACAGTGAATATGGCCAATATTTATACACAACACCGTGCCTGCAAAAAATGGTTGCATTTGTTTAAATACCTTCCGCGTTGCGAAGCCAAGTTATTCAAGAACGTCAAAAGCAACAATAAGAAAGATACACGCTGAGCGGTGGACTAAGACAACAACTTCCATCAGACTTCATGTACAGAGCCCAACAATGGAATAGTTGGGAAGGATAGTGTAACGTCCGACTACATGATAAGGGTTTTATCACTCTCACGTGTGATAAATTAGAAGACCTCTTCTATATGTTAACGTGCGTGAGAATGCAAAACCCTTACCACATTCTAAAGACAAAATGACTATCCGACTACCATACACCACCACCAATGTCCCTTCACCGCCACCCCAACTGGGCATCATCCGAGAAGTAATAACAATCGTTAATCTGGCATGACTGCAAACCAAAACATAATAAACTACCATGATATCAGCAAAGCAGCTGATGAGCAAATGCAGGCCAACATAGGTGAACCATCATGAAAGAAATCATAAGCAAAGCGCATAAGAACCTTTCGCCATGTAATGGCTCATTTGCCATTACAATTATAAAACCATATAAACATAAGGATTGTCGGGTGCATTACCGGGGCCACATGTTATTAGAACAAACAATCCGCCACATCTCAATATGTCATGGCTGCAAATTGTATAAGTTGCCCCACCAAGGTGCAGATGATCTCAACTTCAATTGAGTTTAATAAAACACATCCATATTCAATCATCACTTCAGCAATAAACAAAATATAAAGAGTTATAAGCATGACGTGCCATGTGTGGGAGCATCAGACTACCTAAAGTATTTGACGATGAACATTAGAGCCTTTTGTCACACCCCGACAATGGCGGAATCACGAGGCATGACATAGAATTAATCGTCATAACACATGATACAATATAGAGAAATCTAAATGCATATCAAAAGGTGTCACAACATCCTCCGATGACAAGTATGAAAACTTGTGTCAAAATAGTCGATGAACACAACACATAGTTCAAATTTATTACAAACCAACTCCCAACATAGGGGTAAGATAAGTCTAGAATAATCTATGATCATCAACATGAAAACAAGTCTCGAATGCAAATCCTTCAACAATGACCCCTCACGGGATAGCTTAGGTCTCTAAGGCATTTTATCTTGAACTTAACGAGAAATTGCATCACCTAAAAATGATACTCAAAAGATCAACATAAAGTTGGTGAACTCATAGGTTTAAAGGTAAACCCAGTTGCTGTGTGTAACATTTCACATTTTTAGGTTATTTACGACTTTATTTATTCCATTATTTACTTTTAGAGATTTATGCGTTCGCTTTTAATTATTATCCTATAGTTAAATCGTGTAAACTAAAAATCAACATTCATCGTAAACGGACACTAAACAAATAAAATTTTATGTCAAGCAAGTGTTATATAATTATTATGAGAATAATTATTAACTTTTCACATTTTATTTTTATTGGTTACGTAAAATGTTTACGTTTCGCAATAAATTACATTTAGACATACCCAGAAGCACCTATAACTATCTATACTCAAACAAATACCCACTATTATACCCAATACATAAAAATTAACCCATTTTCTTACTAAATAAGTCATATGGCCGGATATAAGCATATACACACATAATGAAACCTTAAACTTACTAGTATAATGTTTTCCTAGTCACACCTTACACAACAAGTACCTTAAGGCTCATGTATCTATAAATTGGCTTGTCACTTGTACCTTTCCACCAATCTTGGTCGGCCATAGTACATTGGGAAGAGGAGAGCACTTCCAAATTCTTACAAGGTGTACCCTAAAACCACTACACCCCATGGTTTGGTTTAAGGTTATATTAGGACATTCCTAGTTGCTATATAAGGCAATTAATATGATAACCAACATACACTCTCTCACATTACAAGTAAAACAACTTCATTCTCTCTTGTTCTCAATCCAACCCATGGCTCACTATTGTCTTACTAGGGTTTCATATAAATTTCATTTCTTCAAAGCTACAAGTATTTAAGGGTTATTTTTAATTATATACAAGGTGTCTTGGAAGCTTGGTTTGGTAATTAAAGGGGGTTAAGCAAGAAAGAAGATCAAATTAGGGTTTCTACTAAATTAGGGTTTTCTAGTTTCAAAATTAGAATTAGGGTTTGGCTTGTTGGCTTTGATCTTGTCCTACCTTCATTATACACTCATCTAAGGTTTATCTAAGACCCTAATCTTTTCATTATGTTAATTTCATGTTTTATATAATTGTGTATAGTTAAATCATTACCTAGGTTTATTTTATGAAGTTATAAAATAATTACATGTACAAACATACACGAATTATGTTGTCTTTAGGGTTAAGATGATGTTTTAAATATGTTAATATGTTTAAAATAAGGGTTTACAAGCAATGGAAAGTTTATATAATTATTTGTCAAGTTATGGTTATTTATTTACTTATAAAGTTTAGTTAAACAAATAAATATGTTGGACAATTTTCTTGGACAATATGGACTCATTATGATGGACACAATGTAGAAGACCTAATTTATACATAATGGATGTAATTTATAAATTAGTGGACTTGTGGTAACTTTATTATGTTTAAAAGTGTATAAAACAAGTTAATTAAACATTTAAAAGTTAATGTTCATTCGAACCCAATAAAATTCATTTTTATATTTTATAAAATAGTACATCTCATAACGATCGTAAGTATATAAGAAACTTGAAAATCCGATAAATAACGAAGGAGTTATGATTTCTATGAGATAATGTGTATAAAAGTGTTTTTATAAAACTAAGTTTATAAAAACTATATAAATTCAAACTTGAACATAATGTTTTGTATTTTTCCTTAAAAGTACATATTTTTGTGATTTCAAAAATATATGAAACTTGTAAAACCAATGGATAATGAACTAGTTATGGATTTTACATGTTTTAAATAATTAAATAGGTAAAAGTAACTTTATAAAAGTAATTTTATAAAAACTTGATACTGTTCATAACATTGGGCTGTTGAGAAATATTTTTCTTGTATAGAGTTTTTAATTACGAAGACGTGGACATAAGAATCACTAAAAACCAAATTAAAACGAATGAGATACAATTAAAATACGATTTCAATAATTAAAGTTATAAAAACTTTCACTTACTGTTACTGTTCATAACAGTACCTAATCATATAAAGAATTAAAAATTTGATTAGATTTTTCGAATACGAATCCATACACATAAAGAACATTAAAAACGGGATTAAAACGAGAAAGATATGACGTTTTTACTTAAAGTAATATTTATAAATGTATCTACCCTTATAAATATTATTTTCTCAAACAATTAAAATATTTATATAATGAAATTATATAAATAATACATCAAGTTTTTTTTTGGCAAATAACAAATTGTTGGATAAGTATATCATTTTTACAATTTCAAATACATAGACATTTATTTTACGAGTGCAAATTTTATTTGTTTAGTTATATAAATTAAACAGACACTTTTAGGTGGTGATGTAACTATATAGAATTATATGTGGTATTACTTATTCAAAGTACTTAGTACTCATACGACCTATATTTAATTAGGTTGCATTCAGTCTTATCCGTGACGTTTCCATTCTCTTGATTCATATACTCTAGTTTATTCACTAAGGTGAGTTCATAGCCCCATGTTTTACTATATTAATGATTTACAACTTTTGGGGTGAGAAACATGCATCGTTTTACGAATTGGACGCAAATGTACATTTTATCATGATTACGTGTTTGCCTAAGTAGCGATAACCCACTGTGCCCATTATCATGAACTGTCAATTACTTTGTGTGAGCGCGAATGTTATAAATAGATCTATTTGGGATTGACATCCCCATCCGGGTGAGTAGCTCTCACTGGTGTCACGGAGTGAACGAACGGATGTATACCATGTCGGATTTGAGATGTTTCGGGTTGAACGTCATCACGTGCAATGTGGCAATATTTATATTGCATTCATACATGTCGAGCTTCAGTGTCATGAACTTAGGGAAACGTAATTCCATTTTGTGATGGGTGCACAGGTTGCATAATCACGAGGAAATCTTGTGGTCCTACATTATAATTACATAAACCTATGAATTCACCAACTTTTTGTTGACGTTTTAAAGCATGTTTTCTCAGGTCAATGAGGCACGAGGTGCTAAGGATACATTGGGGATACTCTTTTGGGGAGTCATGCATAAAAGATTTGGAGTCATTACATCTTGGGATATTTGTTATGATCTAAAATATTTGTTATCAAATGTTGAACAATTTAAGTCGTTGTGCTTTGTATCAAACAATTTGAATAAATCCAATGTATCGTATTTTAAATGACTCTTTTAGAGGTCGTTCTTATACCTTGTGCTATTGATCTATGAAGTAACGCTCCTGGACACATTATTCTGTTGCAACCCTATTTGGGGGTGTTACACTATGCCAAAGTTTAAGTAGTGGACAATTGTGCAATATGAAAACAATATGCATGTAGTAGTATTTAGAATTCTGACATAGAATCACATGATATCATAGCATTCAACCCAATCAACAATCTATAGTATTCCACACGCTTATAGTCCTATGAACCTATCGCCTACCAGCTGGAGCTAACCCTAGGTCGACAAAGTTGTCCTTGCATAGAGGTTCACATAGAACTCATGCACAAAATGATTAGTTTCGCAGAACTTGTTCTAGTAGTCCTCGTGACGTTCACATAGCAATCATAGGCACATAGCATTGTCCAAAAGAAATAGAAGTTTTGCACAGATGAAAAAGCATTGAAATGAATTTGAGTATCATTTTCCCCCAATAGAAAAGTGTTTAATACGAGAACTCGCCTTAACAAAGATAACAAGTAGCAGAGAATATGATAGTTAAACAACGATGTACAACGACTTCCATACACGACCTAGCAATTTGACTGATTTAGAACTATGTTTGAAATGGATATTTGAATTTGATGGATAGGAGTTTTGAAAATGTTTTCGTATTACTGGTTTTAGTGGTATTGGTTGCATAGTGGTTGGTGATTTAGACTCAAATGAGATATACTAAGTATGAATAGATAAGTAAAATAACAATTGTCACACCCCCAGACGGGGCTTGGACGGAATACGTGTCCGGGAGGCGTGACGTCATAATATTCATCACACAAAGTACAAAGAATGACCACTAATGGACGTTTTGAAAATCATAACTCGCTGTATTCATTAAAAATGGATAAGTCTTACAAGATTTGAAATGAAATTTAAAATGTTGCGAAAGCATAATTAAGTTTTCAAAAGACAACGAGTATGAATGATAATAAAGTCTTGAAAGATGATATCATATTGCACGTAGACTCCACATAGCACATCAGAGAAGTCCAAAGCTAAGAACCTGAAAAACATGCTTAAAACGTTAACATAAAGTTGGTGAATTCATAGGTTTAATTCAAACGTAATTAGTGTGGACCAAAAGTTTCCAAAATGTATGCGACAGTTATAACAAATACAACTTCACGTAAAAATGTATTTACGTTGCGCTAAGCTCATGACACCAAAGCTAATAGTGGAAAGTAGCATATAGCATGCCAAGTAATTGCTTGCCCTTACAGGTGTCCGACCAAAGACCACCTAACCAGTTTCGACATGACATATATCCATTTATCGGGAGCCCCGTGGGTAGTGAGCGCTACTCACCCGGATAGGGATAATTAGTACCAATAGATCTATTTATTCACTTGCGCTCCCTCAACCGGTCCTCCAGTCAAGAAATTAACAGTTCATGATAGTTCGGCAATAGTGGTCTAAATGCTACTTAGGCAACACGTAAACAGGGAAATCTCACGTATAGTACTTGTGTCTAATTTTAAAAACAAGCAATGTTTCTCACCCCAAGTTATAAAATATTTATTCAAAATGAGTAAAAGAATGGGGCTATGAACTAACCTCGATGATAAGGTAAAGAGTACACGTAAAAAAGTAGGGTCACTCGGAACGAACGGTGGTACACGGGTATGACCTAGAAGAATACGGGTTTCGATTTAGACTCAGAAAGTTAACGTATGTGATTGATGCATGAACGTTTATTATTCATTTTTGGTAAACGTTATTTGTGTATTAAAAACATTAGTGATCGGGTTTATGAAAAAGTCTTAAGTTATAGATAAATATGTACATAGTATTATATTAAATATATCAATATAATATCATATTATTATTATTAACATCAAACAAACTTATTATTCATGATTCGACATTATTACCTAATCTTTAAGAAATTAGTCAAAACATTTTATTATTTACGTTTTCTAATTAATTTCTAAGTATAAAGATTTTTACAAAATTTCGGCATGACCCGTTCGTTTTTACTCACTTTTCCAAAGTCGTAGACTTTAATAAAAATCACTTTCAATTTACACTTCACAAATTCGATCAATATTGACTCAAAACTCTTTATAACTAGCCCGATAAGCAAAAAGGTATTAAATAAGGTCTTAGGTCATCAATAAGCTATCATAAGCTCTTAATAAGCCAAGACATAATATAAGCCGAAACCAAAGCTTATTGATTAAGCTCGTGGTTCGTGGCTTCTTGTGTGGGACGCGGCTTATAAGCCCATGAAGCCTTATTTGGGCTTATTTATTAAGCCAAATATGCTAGATGTTTTGTCCCTTCAAAATAAGCAAGAATAAGCCGAACAAAATATAAGTTAAGTCAAATAAGCTCGAACAACGTTTCCTTGTGGTTTCTTTTATTGGGTTGAATCCAAACATAAGTTATATAAGTCGAATAAGATCAAATAAGCTTTCCCAAAAGCTTATTTAAATAATCCGAATACAATAAGCTATATAGTACTATTTTTATTAAACGAAAATAACCACGATCACAAAACTATGATTTTTTTATGTTTCTTGTTATTATTTTCGAACAATAAGTATTACCTTTTAAGGTTTACGTAGTTTTAAAAATCTTTATTTTTACAAATCAAGTTGTACAAAAAATGTTTATGCATCAAGATGATTACAAAAGTACAAGTTTTTAAAAGATTTGAAGACTTACAAAATTTGAAGATTTTAGGAAAGATGATCAAGCTTAATACAACCCAATTGTTGTTTACTAATACCCGAATGATACTAATGATCAAACAATCAATACATCTTCACAAGTTCTTGATTAAGGATGAAAAGTTTATGAATTTTTATGTATGATGAGTGTGGTTCGTGGGTTTTGGAGAACAATAGAGCAAAGGAAAACTCAAATGTTTATGTGTGTGAGATAGAAATGAATGAATGAGGTAAATGTGGTATATAAGCTCAAAATTCACACATCAAAAGTGTGTATGTGTGTGTTTTAGCCGTGGGCATCAAGACAAGTAAGAGGGGACCAAAAATGATCCTCCAATCACCTTCTAGCTAGTACATGTACCATCTTACACATATGTTGGAATGTTTAGGCGTGCTTAAAATTCAAAATAGCATCATATGCATGTGTGTGTGGTGGTTTCGGTTGGAAGCATGCCAAGGGGGGACCATTGTGGTCTCCACTATGCAAAAGTTAGTAGGGTGAAGTTGATTTGATTTCCATGGCTTGCAACTAGCTTATATTGATCACATAAGACACGCGATACGCAAATAACAAAAACGAGTAACGTTAATCCGAAAAATTATGAAATTTTGAATATTTCTTTGAAATGCAAAAACGTGGCAATTGCCAAAATACTACGACGTTTGGTAGCCCGGTTCGCTCCCGATGACGTTTCTTAGATAAATGCGAGATAACTTCCCGGTTAAAAGTATAAATAGCACATTGTTTAATAAATTCAAATTATTGGACGGAAAACGGTTACGATTCTGAAAGGAAAAATTACGGGTTGTGACAACAATACTTAGAAAATCGATATTTATAAGTATACTCTGGTAATTCATCCGGTAACCTCAAGTTTTCTAGTTTAAACTGTATAGATTATATGTAAAGACACGTTTTTATTACGCTAAACCATTTATAGAAGTTTTATATTTTATAATGTTATAAAGTATGTTTCTCGTCTTTTAGTCGATTGATTAAAATAATAATATTTTATTATTTTGTCTTTTTATCAGAATTTCAAGAAAGTAGAAATTTCGTAAAATATTCTAAGTATAATATTTTTATAAAATTTCGGCATGACACGTTCGTTTATAAAACGTTTTCCAATGTTTTAAAACCTCATTTTCCTTAAAACAAATCAATTCTGACAAAACGACCAAAATTCACATTTCGCGACAATTATCAAGACGCATTTCTCCAAACGATTTCCTAACTATCCTAGTATATATATAAGTATGTATTACTTTTGAAAGTCTGTTTTAAATGTGTACAACGACTAGTTTCGCTTATTGGGCCTTAGTGGTCCAAAACTATATTATTAGGTTTTAAATCCGATTTAGGCCCTATATCAAGCCCATTAACAAACATAAGTTAGATGAATAATCCACAACATAAGCCAAGGCTCACGGACCATGACCAAGCCATGGTTTGGCTTAGCTTATTGGGTTGTGGCCCCTTAAGCCCAAAATAAGCTATCCGGAGCTTATTTTTAAGCCGTTAAGCTAGGCGAGACCTTAAATATCAAAATAAGCTCTAACCAAAAGCCATGAAAATAAGCCGAACCATAATAAGGTCCACAATAAGCCGTGGCATATTGGGCCATGAGTCGTATAAGCCCAAAACCAATTACGTATAGTTTTAA
>BQNB010024041.1:0-61156 GCA_026074375.1 Tanacetum coccineum
CTAACAATCTCCCCCGAAGTGAGGTCTTGAACACGAGAACGAGCTTCCTTTATTGACTCAATAAAATTGAGGCTAACAATCCCATACACGAATGCGAAGACATTTGCAGACGATGTATGGTCGAATCATGTTGGTGGCAAAGAGTTAAACTCGATTGATGGCATTGAAACTGGACGGATGACAAAAAAAAGATTAAGAATAACGACATGGGATTGCCAAAGGAACCCAACAAAGAATGGAAGCTGAATGAAGAAGCGGTTCCCTGTAACGAAGTTTATCATTATCTTTGACACCCAACTGAAATTCCCCATCTGAACCGTATCATCAAAGAATCCTAAATCCTAGGGAAGAGTCTAGCTAATGACTCAAAAATAAATTAAGTGCTTCTCGGGAGGCAAACCGAGTCCCTTTTAGTTGTTTGGTTGTTTAAAATTCTATTTTGAATAAATAAGTACACCCTTTACAAAAATTATTTTCAACTTGTCAAATCTTAAGTGCGAGGGTGTTACATGCTTGTAATGTTTTATATATATTATTGTGTGCATCTTGTGTTTTGTTTTGTTTTGTGTGAATAAATTACAGCAGGTAATGGAGAAGGATGCTTGGAGCAAAATCGATTGATCTCACAAGCTTATGCTAGCTTTTGCGTAGCATTTATCATATGGAGTTCGATTGCGAATTCTTTGCTCGGGGAGTTTTGTTTCTCTTGAACTATTATTTATTTTCCATATTTTTACATACTTTGAAGTTTATTTTTCACATTGAGGATAATGCAAAACTTAAGTGTGGAGGAGATAAATAGGAGAAACGTGACTGGTTTTAACACTTCCAATTTTTGGGCTAATTTTTAAATTTTTTATAGACTTGTTTGCCCTTATGATCTAGTTGTTTTCATGCTTTTAGGATAATATATTAGAATAACTAGATCATCCACTGGTGAAACATTATGATTTTGAAAAAGTCGAGATGTGTCCCAGTTAATATTGCAATCCGTTCTAGGATCAATGACATTTGCTAGCACATATTATGGACCTTTTTACTAAATTGTGAGGATTTGAGCCTATTTTATATAGCATACATCTTTTATGTTCGACTTTTTTGCTATGAGTGTGCTGGTGATTGTATTTATTCTAGAACTTGTGCTTGTAAATCATTACGAATTCAGCAATGAGATCACATTCGTGTGATATAAGTGTATTCACGTGATAAAGAGGCATCGTTAGGATTTTAACCCAAATAGCCTTTTCTGTTTTCATCTTTATTTTTAGCTAGTTACACTGATTAGCTAACCACCCACATTAACCCTTTTGTTAGCACTCACTTTTAGTGCTAGATACCCTCATAATCTTTTTGTTTTATAAAATTCACTAAAAAAGAAAAAAACATATTTAACTTTAAACCTTAGCCTAACCTGTTGTCAAGTCTAAATGGTTGGTTGCTAGTTACTTGGTATGATGAGTTGTCTTTGATGATTATTAGTTATGCCACACTTCACCGTTTATGTGGGCCATTCTGACAAAAATGAAGCTGCGCAGCTTCATGTTTTGTATTTTTGTGGTGTATGTTTATGCGAAGTGTGGGGGAGTTTGATGTATATAAAAAAGAGAGAATAGGTCATCAATTTTTTTTAAAAATGATGACAATTATAGCCAATGTGTTATATATTTATGAGGATGAAGGTGTAACACTTCGTAAATTTCCAATTCATTATTTTACCTTTTTCCGTTCTTTATTTTGACTTTTATAAGTTACGTTTAAATTTAATCTAAAACCGAGAAGTTATCCCGCGTAAAACTAAAAAAACATCATCAGATGCGTTCCAACTTCGCACTAAACTAAGTCTACTCATATTATACTTGTTTAACCATTATAAAGTGTTACATAGGTTACATACACTTACATTTACGATTTTTACATTCACTGCATACGTTTTGCGTTTTTAGCGTTTTATATCCAAACACAACCCCGTAAATTCACCACCTTTGCATGTAAACCCTAGATATCAACCATTATTCTTCCTAGCCTCAAACATTTCGAAATATAAACCCCTCTACATGAAATTTTTGGATACAAGCTTCTAATTAAATCAAAAGGTATCTTTCTTTTTTTTCTTTCATGCATGTGTTGTGTAAGTATGGGAAAATGACCTTCCATTGCCTCATTTTCACCAAGAATACTTGGGCTAGTAAACCCTATGTTCCCGTGTAAGAGTCTTGCATATTTTGTCTAGTACTTGACCAATTAACCATCTAGCATTTGGGGACCATTGTTTAATAATCCTTCCTAGTTAGTAAAAATGGTTCAAGCACCCTCCTTTGGTCCCTACAAACCCATGACACACTATAAGTCATAGGAAGATATTATCTTCTTGTGGCTTGAATAGTACACATTTTCCTAACCCTACACCTTTGTCTCACCTCACAAATACTAACCATTCTCATTCTAGGTAAGCATAACACAAGAACAACTCACCACCAACTTTTTCTTTCCCTTTCTCTTGTTTGAAACTCACGGCCAAAAGCACCCATTAAAGGGTTTTCATATCTTTGATCTTTCTTCAAATCCAAGAGTTCTAGGTTGATTATTAAGCATTTCTAAGGTGATTCCAAGTGTGGGTTTAAAGGATTTCAAGGTTTTTGCAAGATTAGAAAGTTAGGGTTTCATTTATATTTTAGGGTTTTTCAAGATCTTGGTGGATTTATAAAGATCTAGTGTTTTATACTTGTTCTTCATCACTAGTAAGCTTATTTCTTGAACCTCTCTTTTATTTATTGGTTTCTTATGCTTATATTTTGAATCCACGTGTTTGTGTTAAATTTACAAAAGGAAACAAGATGAGTTTGTGAAATATTGAAGTTGTTATAATTCTTTCACATAAATATTTTGATTAGGGTTTAAGTGAAGTAATTAGTGTGTTGAAATATTGATGGAGATAATATTAGGCTAGATATAAGTGTGTTTTTGTTTTTGGTATAGTTGTGAATGGAGTTTAAGTTAGATTAAGCAATATTGTAAAGTTGGGGTTGATTTTTGAAAGCGTTTCGGTTTAGGTTAGGTGCTGTCTGAAATTAAATAGGGTACAAAGGGGTGTTTAAAAATGTTTTCGGTTGCTAAAACTCTAAGATTATGGCAGTTTATGTATTCCTTGTCGTTTCGGTATAAGGATCATCGAAAATGGGCTTAATACGACCAAGTTATGGCCGTTTTAAGAATCATGAAACCATGTCAGGAAATTTTAAAAGTGGTTGCTGGTTGGAACATGAAAATGAGTTTTCGGACACTTTCGGGTTTGTTTGGGCTTTAAAAACATTGGCAAAACATATAGTGACACTTATATATTAATTAGGGACATTAGAAAGGTCATAAACATATTTTCGGGATGGCGTTTGAGATTTCTAAATGGGGAAAGTTTGTAATAAACGTAAAGTCACTATTGACGAAATAAAAATGTAGACTTAGACGTTTAGGACACCTTAGAGCGTTTTGGCACGAAATGGACTTAACAACTTTTATTATTAGACATCGTTAACGTTCGGGGTATCGGGACTTCTAAAAACGGAAAACTTCTAAAAATACTAACTTTTGGTATATATTAGCGAGATGGATGTGGAAAGTAAATGTTTAAGTTTAGTTAGTGATTTTTTGGAAATATGGACTTAGAATATATAGGGGACGGTATTAACGTCCGGAAAGTCTAAACTTTCCTAAAATGGAAACTTTCCAAAAATAGCAACTTTTCAAAAACGGTAATTTTTCGTAAGAGCGGCGTAACGTAACGAAGAACTTTATACTTTCGTAATGTAATGTTTTTGTTAAATAAACTAAAACATAAACACACATGAATTCCTTTTTCTTTTATAAGTGTTTTGTATAATGTTTCGTGTATTTTCCTTTCTTCTAAAGTGTGCCATTTTATTAGGTCGCGGTTAAGCATTCTTGGTTCCGATTCAACACTATTGATTATTTCTTTGCTCACCGACCTACTTAAGGTGAGTTTATAGCCCCACGTTTTACTAATTTTACATATACTTTAACACTTTTTAGGATGAGAATACATGCGCATATACAAATTGTTACATACTTGTTTTCATAACTACTTACAAACTCGTTTACATGTTCATTTACAAACTCATTTACATGATTGATTACAAACTCGTTTACATACGCATTTACATATCTCGCGGTGGGATACATCACTTGTTTTCACGTATGGACGCAACAACTTTACTTTCATTCAAATGATTACAGATGAGATTAAGTGGCATGAACTGTTAATTACGGTGGAGTAAGTGCGAGTGTTATAACATAAATCTATTTGGGATTGACATCCCCGTATGGGTGAGTAGCGCTCACTAGTTCAACGGATTGAACTAACAGACGTATACCATGTCAAAAACATTGAACTACATTTACATGAACACTTACAGTGCCTGAAAAGATTGGCATACATACACGTCAGAGCCGCAGTGTCATGAACTTAGTGCAGTCGTAATCACATTTTCATGACTATTATATGTGTTACAATGGTCACACACACTTTATGAATCTTTGATCTAACATTTATACTTACATTTTTATGACTATCATAAGGATTGAAATTGTCATACACACTTTATAAACCTTTGATTTCAACATTTATAATTACATTTTTGTGACTATTATAAGGATTAAAATAGTCATACATACTTTATAAACCTTTGATTTCAACATTTATACTTACAGAAACCTATGAACTCACCAATTTTATGTTGACACTTTTAAGCATGTATTTCTCAGGTAAATAGGATGCTTGACATAACTGATGTGCAATGGAGTCCAAATTTTACAAGATTACTTTTCAAATGACATATTTAGAGGTTGTTTGCTCATATCTTGTGTAATGTGCTCATGAAGTAATGCTCCCGGACCCTTAATCTGCGGCGACCCAATTTGGGGGTGTTACAAATTGGTATCCAGAGCCAAGGTTATAGAGGACCAGGTAACATTTTAGGTCTGGTCTATAACCAGTATGTGATCCATACGTGATTTTTTATCCTTACCTATACGTGCCTTATATTGGCCTACATGTGCATTTACGTTTACCTTACGTTTATTTTGCCGTACGTAGATTTTCCTATTGGTTTTATATAAAAAGTATTTATATAAATATTAGAACTCTTCTAAGACATTGTGAGTGACACAATTGTCTCGTTTATTTTCAAGACATTTCAAATGATACAACGATCTCTAAAACCTTCTCAAGACATTGTCAGTGACACAATGGTCTCTAAAACTTCTCATGATTCTCTCATAATACTAGTTTTGATGATTAAAACTTGACATAGTTTGCCGATCCCATTGGTTATTGTACTATTTCACTCTGAGTTTGAACACTCGCATTGAACTTCTGAAATGCATACGTCATCACAAAACTCACCTCATAGGAACATGCCGGCTAATTGGAACGCGACTAGTAACTTGTCACCTTGTAATGTACCGTCTTGAAACACCTACTTCTGGAACATGACTCATTAATGCCAAATCCTTTTCTCCTTATTTCTTGTGATTTTAGAAAAATTATATCATTGAGAAGACAACTTCTAAGTTCGACAGATATCAACGACTCGTATCCCAACGTATTGCTGACATGCTCTTTTGCCTTGAGCGGAATGAAATCCAAGATGCCAAGAACGAATCACGCATAAAGACCCTTGAGGCAAACCACGCTAATAAAGGTCACACCTTTTAATTTAAAATGTTTCTTTGAAAACTCTTGATGTATTGTTCACTTTATGGTACAGATATTTCCACTCCCTTAAATAATTAAATGTTTGTACAATTAATTTCACATATTATATTTTAACATCCTTGATATACCATTTTCTTAATATGTACTTGTTTTATCCATTTGGTATTAGCTCTCCATAATAATTGATTGTTTATACAATTATTTTACTTATCTCGTGTAGCATCCTTGACAAATTATTTCTTTGATATGTGCCTCTTTCAACTATTCGTATTTGGTCTCTCATTTGCATCGATTAATCGTACGAATGGCTCTCTATAGTCTTCTGGTTCGTGATCTATTAGAACAAATGAATCTCCACATTCATTTTGTTAATTGAATAATTCCTTACGTTCATTTCCTTTGACCATTACTACATTTGTACGGATACTCTTGATACTCTCTATTGTTATGATCTATTGTTTTGTTATTTTTGCTACGTAAAATCAATTATAAAGAGTATATATGTGATTATTATTATTTTATCTTTGTGAATTTTTGGTTCATATTGAGTTAAGCTTTTCTTTTCATGAGATTTGATTCGGTAATTCTTTCATTTGCATTGATCGATGGTCATTTGCTTCTTTTTCATAAATATATTTAATCTCTCCTTTTAGCATTCTTTGTTCATACATCATTATACTCAAATAATGAATCATTATACTCGATATAGCCTTTTTACATTGGCAACTACTCTTTTTGGAGATTAGTGCTCTTTTTTAGATCCTTCGCTCACAAGTATTATTTCATTCTTGGATCTTGATGCGTTATGTTACCCGATATGTACTTCCTTAATCATTAGTGCAATTAATTAGTTCTCAGTTTTCGCATGTCTTCTTATCAGTACAGATATTCTATCATTTCTTTAAGTATTCTCATGACATTTAATCCGTACCTACATGCACATTGCAGACATTTTACATTCTATCTTTCATTTTATTTAGTATTCATTTGTTATCATATTTGGGTATTTTGTTGAACTCCTCAAACACGTTTTGACACATAACCTAAAGCTAGGATCTATAGTCTTGCGCTAAAAGATTTAGAGACACCACCCATACGATACAAGGTACATTGTGCTCATCGACCACCATCGCGAGAAAACTATATAGACTATGGAGGATACACCACGAGCTTTACCACAGAAGCAATTGGAATACTAATCTACATTTAGTCGTATTTTCTTACAACAAGATTTACCGTACCAGCAACAAGGCCACATCTTTCGAGACACTTTATGACCAAGAGTGTCAATCGCCCATCTACTAGACCAAGGTTGGGGTAGTCAACTCATTAGCCCTGAAACCTCACTATGAAATGACTAAGAAGATCATTCAGATATGCAACAAAATACAAGCTACTCGTAAACATCGACAACGTTACGCAGGTGTGAGGATACGTTTCGGCAAACAAGGAAAGCTGAACCCGCGACATATTGGACCTTTCAGGATTCTTGCTAAATTTGGAACTGTTGTTTACCAACTCAAACTTCCAGAACAGATAAGCCGAGTTCCTAGTACTTTTTACGATTCTAATTTTAAGAAGTGTCTATCCGACAAAACCATTGTCACCTCGGTAGATGAAATCTAAATCGATGAAAAGCTCCATTTCGTCGAAGAACCTGTTGAAATTATGGACCGTGAGGTCAAGCTTTGAAATAAAGCCACACTCATTACGTCGAGGTACAATGGAATTCAAGAAGAGGTCCCAAACTTACTTGGGAACGTGAGGATCAATTTCAGAAGAAATATCCGCATCTATTTGCTAATTTTGCACCATCGTCGAATGCCATAACTTGATCTTCGAGATGAAGCTCTCTTAACGGGGAAAGAACGTGACACTCCGTAAATTTCCAATTCAATATTTTACCTTTTTCCGTTCTTTATTTTGACTTTTATAAGTTACGTTTAAATTTGACCTAAAACCGGGAAGTTATCCCGCGTAAAACTGAAAAAACATCATCGGATGCATTCTGACTTCGCACTAAATTAAGTCTACTCATATTATACTTGTTTTAACCATTCTAAAGTGTTATGTATGTTACATACAATTACGTTTACGATTTTTACATTTACCGCGTACGTTTTGCGTTTTTAGCGTTTTATGTCTAAACGGAACCCCGTAAATTCACCACCTTTGCATGTACACCCTAGATAAAAACCATTATTCTTCTTAGCCTCAAAAATTTCAAAATATAAACCCCACTACATGAAATTTTTGGATACAAGCTTCTAATTAAATCAATAGGTATCTTTTTTTTTCTTTCATGCATGTGTTGTGTAAGTATGGGAAAATGACATTCCATTGTGTCATTTTCACCAAGAATACTTGTGCTAGACAACCCCATGTGCTCATGTAAGAGTCTTGCACATTTTGCCTAGTACTTGACACCATGGTTTAATAATCCTTCCTAGTTAGTAAAAATGGTTCAAGCACCTTCCTTTGATCCCTATAAACCCACGACACACTATAACTCATAGGAAGATATTTTCTTCTTGTGGCTTGACTAGTACACATGTTCCTAACCCTACACCTTTGTCTCACCCTATAAATACTAACCATTTTCATTCTAGGTTAACATAACACAAGAACAAGCCACCACCAACTTTTTCTTTCCCTTTCTCTTGTTTGAAACTCACGGCCAAAAGCACCCATGAAAGGGTTTCCATATCTTTGTTCTTTCTTCAAATCCAAGAGTTCTAGCTTGATTATTAAGCATATCTAAGGTGATTCTGTGACACCTCGTAAGGAAAAATTAGGTTCTCATTGCGTTAAGTAAAAAAAAATCATGTAATGCAAGTTTGCAAGTTTACCAATAACTTTCAACGAGAAGTCGTCTTATGGTTGTCAACGCATTATTTTGTCATAAAAAGTTTAATTTGCGCTCGAATATCACCATTATTACTCGGTGTCTAAAAGGGTATTTTAGAATGAGTAACGATGAAAATCATATTTAATTCACCTTTGCGAAACGAGAGCATTTACTTGTAGCACTTTATAAAAACCGCCTACGTATAACTTAATAAATATGACAACTTTATATTAACTCATCAAGGACAAAATAAACCATACATATATATATATATATGAAAATTTCAGCACCTGATGTGTACATATGAAAATGTATGGAAAACCAAATACAATCATGATAAAACACCATCATCACAAATCTTACAACACTACCCTACGACCTTATCACTTTGAAAGATCCATTCACATGCTACGTATTATCAACCTGATACAATTTCAAATGAAAGAAATAAGAAACAGTAGAGATTCTTTAATAGTGTTATGAAATGAATATGATGCCTTAACAGTATTAGAAATGTTCCCTATGATTCAATAGTATGTATAGTATGCATTCACATGCAACCTTCAGTATCTAGGCCAACACTTTGAATATAAATTAGAAACCATGCATGCATATTTGTGGCATAACCAAACCTTGAAATCAATAAGTAAACCATACTATATGAGTAAAAACTATTGAGGAGTGCAAGAGCTAAGTAGACGTCGGGTTGCGAGGAGTGGAAAACAAGAGTGGTTCAAGCTTCTTATCACCATCATTTTCCTGGTCATTGGCAAAACTTGGACCTCGGTAAGTTGACTTCATAGTTAAAGCCTATCATTAGTAAGATACTCACTTCGTAGTTTAAATCAAACCTCGACTTGGGTGCGTGTGGCAAAGTGCACAACACACATGGTGCAACCCATGCGTGGTCACCATGTTCATACGTGAGCTAAGCCCTACAACGCAACATGCAGGGAATGTCAATATATAGAAAAATTAATGTAACCCACGTCGTTCATAGAAACAAATAACGGACCAAGGATTCCCATGAAAACTTTAAACCATATACGTAACCTATGGCAATAGGGACGAAGGAATAATGGGTCACATGTAATTTACATTTAACTAGCCGACCTCGACTCAAACCCCTACATAACTAGCTAGTATTCGATGGGCCACAGCGAGCCTTTTGCTCGTTGGTGGTACGTCACATGATTCTAGTAAAAATGAGCACATTGTGCTCGTCGCCCAGCTACTGCTACTCGTTGGTTGTAACTATGGTGGGCTGCTGCCATGGTTGAAACCATGGGTTTCGCAGTGGCTGCTATCACTGTTGCAGCCAAAAGGGTGCGAAGGACACCACCACGACCTTAGTTTCGACCTTCACTCATCCCGTGACTAACATTTAAAGAATAGAACCATGCGGGTTTTCATGGCGTTGGGACAAAGAGCAGACACCACAAGTGGCTGTCAAAACCCACTGTGTGGGCTGCGATGTGAATCAGAACCAAAAAAAAAGTAATGAGCCATGTGGGATTTTATAATAATACATGTGGTCCCCTATTATATTTCTTGTTATAAAACCTGACATGCATATATGATTTCACATATGCGTAACCCACTTTACAATATAGGGACGTGAAAAAGTACGGAAAATATACATGTTGTTAAGCCTCGAGTCGTTCGAGTTAAACCCGAAAGGGTTGGGAAGTCCTTTAATGAGTAAATGAGTATTTTGATAATTAGAGGATTCAAATAACATTTTTTTTGATAACTTAGGAATAGGTGGCTACGAAACCGAAATTTTAAAAGAGTAAATAAATTTAACACGATTTATACATCATATTTAAGATTAAAAATATTTTAAAACTTAGTCGGGTTTAAACATGGAAAGTTATAATGATAAAAGAATATAAAATATAAATGTTACATATATTGTATATATATTATTAATTGGAGAGTCTAGTGGTAAAAGAAAAAAAAATAATATATATATATTTTCTGATAAGAAACTTAAACAAGTTGAGCGAACCGTCAAATATAAATCCGATAATCACAACAACTAAATTAACGACCTCGAGGTAAATAAATAAACGCGATAAATATAAACCTGGTGACTTGTCAATAATGTTTATATATTTTTCACACGAACTTGTAAATATAAGTTACGACGCGTAATGGCATAAATTCCTGTATAGATGCTTGTAGTTGTAAGGTCGTCCCTAGAGCCAACGGTTTAATCAACACTTTGACAACGTAAAACATCAGCTCATAAACGACAATACCTTTTTGACCCATTTGCATAATTCATTATATACATTAAGCCTCAGAATATAAACTCAGATTTTGTCATAATTACTTAGGTGGTTGACTGAGTCACTATTTGACGTACATTGATTCATTATCAACTCCAGTCGATTATTGCCCAATTTATCATGAACCGTCAATTTCTTGACCGGATGACCGGTTGAGGGAGCGCGAATGTTATGGATAGATCTATCGGGATTGACATCCCTGTTTGTCTTGGACTGACATTAGTAAAGCAAACACAGTTTCATTTGAGTCAGTTACAGATGTCGCGGGTTGGACATCTGCATGGGCTTATCTATGATGTACATGTTAACGCTTCGTGTCATGGAGCTTAGACAATAGTAACTACCTTTTCATTGTGATATATAGGATTTCAATATTTCATGACTATGGTTATAAATCATGTGGTTCAGCACTATAAGCAATGTTTTTCTCAGTGATACTATATAACGAATTAAATGGATGTCTGCATTGGAATAATTGGCCCATGTAGAGTCTACTCTCGTATCAATCCTCTTCACCTCCATGAATTCACAAACCCCAAAATCTATTCTTCCGCTGTCAATAAATTTGGGGGTTGAGAACACAATTGGTTTAAAGCCATGTAGAGTATATATAATATAATCACCCAAAATGTTTCAAGTAATATATATGCCCACTTTAATACTCAAAAGCACAGTAAATATTCCCATGTGTAAAAAACAATGATTACAATTACTCTAAAGCCAATGAAACATGAGTGCGGCTAACAAATATAAAAGACATGTTCTTACACCGGATGTCCCCAACCTGGACCACCTTCACATTGAAATTACTTTACATGTGCCTACACCGATTCCCCGTCCTTGACACCCTCAGAGTTGAATTACTTTAATGTGACCTACAACCGGATTTCCGCCACCTGGACACCCTCAGCAAAAAATTACTATTTGTAACATACAACCTTGAGCTAATCCGTAATCATAAAAGTATTAGATGTGTTTAACGTTCAAAAACTAAACCAAGTATTGTATCTCCTCGCGAGATGTATAAATGAGTATATAAACCAAACAGGTAATCAACCATGTAAATGCATTTGTAAACAAGCATGTTCTCACCCCAAGTAAAACGAGTAAAACATGGGGCTATAAACTCACATTGATGTTGTAGCACGATTTGCAGAACTGCACATATTAATCACAGCACAAACAGAAACCAGAACGGCTCGACCAAGAAGTTGCGGTTTATCTTTACGGCTATATCCCCCTACTCTAGAGTGATGCATTTGGGTTTCCCGATGAATGGTTACGTCAACGCGACACGTAGATATAAGATTTAGATTTCCAAGTTGTAATGGATTTGGTGGTTGGTTAACATAAAATAAAATCGAAAGAAACGTAAATAATGTAATATATCCCGTATTAATTACTTATGGAAAAATGAACAAGTATATTAAATTCGTATCGTGAATTAATAATAAAGACAAACAATCAATAGATTAATTTGAATGCATAATACTTTCAAGGTAATTAAATAAGACGTGTGAAAATAATTAACGCAATAGTTTGACACCTTTCTGAAATCACCACTTAATTAAAAAAAAATGTTCTTGCATAAACGTAATCGTACGTTTTAAGATTTCTAATTAAGTTAAACGATGTTTATGAAGCTTTTACAACAATTATTATGTTATCTTCTAGCTGACAATTATAAAATATAAATTAATATTTTATAAATTTATATTTCGTTTTCTCGACGGGTCGTGTCTAAAATAGTTGTCTCATTGTAAAAGTATAGTTTTCGTTCGTTGGTCGGGTTATTGTATAATAAAATATTAAATAATACGTTTACAAATATAACCTTAGTCCTTGTTATCGATTCTAAAATAAATAGAAGCTTTAGTGAATCGTTACTAAATATAGAAATTTATATAAATTTCATCATGACATTTTCCGTATATAAAAACATCCAATCGCAAGACTTTGTTCAAATCAACCATTCCAATCAATTTAATAAAAACATTCCAATAAATTTCAGTGTATTTATTGTGTTATTGTCCATTGGATTCCATATTAAAGTGCGTTAAACTCGTCCTAATATAGATAAATCCAAAATAAAAACTTCACATTATTTGACCAATTATCCACCATTATCTCCCGGAGTTTAATATTATAAACCTTAAGTTATCTTTAATTGGTCTTTGATAATCAAACACAACCTAAAGTTGTTTCTGCTCACGCCAAATGCCCCTTATGGTGAAACTGCTAACCCAAATGCCCCTATACGGTTTTCCTGCTAACCCAAACACCCTTATAACGGTATTTCCTGCTAACCAAAACACCCCCTTTTGATGAATTCCAGTTAACCCACAAACGCACCCTATGGTTTATACGCTAAAACCAAACCACCCTTATGCTCTTTATGTTAAGACATACTCACCCTTTGTGCTTTTTAAACCACCACACGCACCTGCTGGTGCTAAACCAACCAACCAACCAGCCCTATAGGCTGTCTAACAGCCAAACGCATCCTTATTGGTTTTCCGTTAAACCAAACGCGCCCTATGTGGTGTTTCTACACAACCAAACGCACCTTATTTAGTGTTAATAACCACAAACAAACACCCCTTGTGGCTGTTTCATTTACTAAACGCACCCTAATCCTCAAATTGTTAAACCAAACGCACCCCTTTGGTGGTGGTGACTGCCAAACGCACCATTGTGGTGGTGGCAGCCAACCAAACGCACCCCTTTGTGGCGTACCTAGATCCAAACGCACCCTCGTGGTCATAAACAAAACCAAAAAAAGCTTCTAGGTCTCTCAACATGCTCCTCTAAGCATTGATCTCGTCCCTCCCTTTAATGCCAATCATTGGATCCTTTGTTTAAGCCGTTGGATCAAATACGTGAGCACACGGATTGCCAGCGTGGCAATCCGTGTGTCAGAGTACTTGTGCTTCTTTACCAAAGGATTTAGTGTAAAATCCTACTTCCATATGTGCTTCTTTAGGATTCCGCGTGTCCTCCTTTGTTTGTTTGGACCAATAGAAGGGTTTGGTGACGTCTAACTTTGCCAGCTCATAGCTTAGTACTCGAATCTTGATGCCACATCATCAATTTAAATTACCCCTTTGATTTTGACGGGTAATTGATTGAAGAAGATGATGAATAGTAAAAAGGGACTCGCGCCCTTTTTAATTTTATTTGAACGTTGGGCTCAGGGTTTATTTTAAAAGGGAATTGGGCCGGGTGTGGTTAAGTGGGCTTGGTTATAACTGGTTTTAGGTTTTTGTAAAAAATAACGACCGTTATCTCTTTTATAAAAAGGAGATAGCGGTGTTAGGGTTTAGGGACTTATGGTGAAATTTGGTTTAACATTTAGGGCATTTTGGGTATTTTGAGGATTTTGTCTTTTATGAGTTGACCAAGGGTTGACTTTTGATGACCTTTTGCTAGAAACTTCCGGCTCTTGTGCACTCTATCCGTTCCCGTGTCCGTACTTGTCCGATTTTGACCGTTTTCTTGTGATTTTTGCACTATCCATACCTACACATTCACAAAGAACAGAATACACAAATACAAGCTTGTTTTTGCACATTTTGATCATTTAAGGGCCTTTTTGGATATAATAAGGATATGTGATTTCTCACATATTACATTGCATAAATGTTTTATAACATTTATTAAAAATGTTTATTATTTATTTGTGTATCACGGATAAACTTTATCCGTAAAATAAACTTTAACTTAAATCTTCGCGTTTTTAATAAACGTTTTTGAAATAAAATGTTAAATAATTTATTAAATATTTTCATTTAATAAAAATTGATAATTAAATATAAATTTAATTATTTTTGTGTCAGTACGCGTTGCGTGCGGTTTTCAAAATTTTGCCAGGGTATTTCAGTTATTTTCTGCTTGTTTTCGGGTCTCGGGTAAAACTAAAAAGTTGTCCGGAATGTTGTTTTACATCAAATTGCTTTAGAGTCCGAGTCGTGAAAACGTGATTTATCGGGTCTTTTTTTATAAGTCAACTTAGAAATAACATATATCTTTTTCGTTTTCAAGTCAAATAAGTTAAAAATAAATTTGCACATGAGAGATATGTAATGATAAATATGATTTATTATTTAAATATGTTCCGAAAAATTACCGGTTACGCGGTAATCGTTTTTATGTGACAATAAAAGATCAAAAGTCAAAAAGTCAAGTCGGACCCGAAAAGTCAAAGGGTAAAATGGTCATTTAAAATTCTGAAAATTGCCGGTTGTTACAGTACCTACCCCTTAAAGGAATCTCGTCCCAAGATTTAATATGTGTTAACCGATTGTGTGACCAAGAAAAGATTTAAGATTTAATAACCAGTTTTTAAACATGGCTTTGATAACTTTAGTCAGCAAAATTAGATGTTTCGACACTTCTCAATATACCAAAAACTTTGGCTAAGTTTGACCAGGATATTTAATCCATCAAAATAGGTATCTCAACAAAATATCATTACAGGTCTTATGACTGATATAAATGCATTAAAAAGAGAGTCTCTTAACAGTGAAGATGTCAAGAAGAAAGTGTAGTCGCATGAGTATGTCTATATAATGTTTTAAATGTTCAAGGACAGAGTCTCGTTTATGATATGTGTAATGTTCGATGATTAATATCGGACGAGGCTAATGGATGTAAGTATTCAACTTACTTGGTAGTACCAGGATGTATCGCGACCTAAGTCTTCGTACTAGTGGCCCGAAATGAATAGTTCGACTATCTCTTTCGTCGATAGGTGTTTATCTGGTTTAAGGGGGGTTGCATTACCTATTGGATAAAGTTGTACAGGTTGGGACCGCTCCAGGACCCAACAACAGCAACCATAATGACAATAACTATAACAAATGGTGATGGGATGCGGAGAGTGAGGACATTTCGAGAAACAATATCCCCAGAATAAAGGTCAACAAATGGGAGGAGCTCGTGGGAGAGCTTATGCGATAGACGACGGAATATGGTACTCAGTCGTTAGTTCGAGGATGAATCAACTCCATTAGTTCAAGTGTGCACAAGTCGGTTAGCTCCACAAACAGTTCATGATCGTAAAGATTTGTAACGGCAAAAGTACTAACTTAAGGATGAGATATGGTAGTTCAAGTAAGGCCTTAAGATTCTGCTGAGTGGTAAGACACGATTGTGTTTCTAGACCTTTTTAACGGATTCCGGTGATTATCGGGTTCGAGTTCATACTCGTATCATATTGGATACCATTAAGCCCACTCATTTATAATTTATTATTTGCATAAAGAAGCGTCCCAATTTATGTAAATAATGAAGTGATAAACTTATGGTTCGGTGATTTACAATTTCTTTATTTAACTGAAGAGGCGTCCCAATCCTTTCAAATAAAGAGATTATAAATCATCATACTTAATAATTTCTGATGCAATACGCGTACTCACTTAACCTTTAAGGTGGTGGATAACATGACAATGCAGTTGTTTTAATGAACATGGGACGAGCGATTAAAACTCGTCTTCGGAGACGGAGAGTGAAACAATCAGGGGAAATCGACATAGTGTTCAAAATAATTGATAAGTATACGGTTATAGTAGTTAAGATGAAGGTCTTTATGAACGAGTTGCCATAGCAATTATCGTATCAATCCTCCTATTACAAGTCCCGCCCATACAAGACTTGTAATACTTAGATTCACACATAATTCTATGAAAACAAAACTGTGACGGGTTTTGTATAAAACGATATTGTATAGGATTATGAAAGCTTTAGAGACTATTGTAGCACTTACAATGTCTGAGAACGAAGTGAGACCATTGTGCAACTCACAATGTCTTAAGAAATGTTATAGTATTTATATAATTAACTCTTATATAAATATACGTACAATATACGCAAAAGGTATGCAAGCATATATATTATACATATGTATGTCATGTAAGCACTTAATGTAACAAGTAATGTAAGCAAGTTGTATGTATGCACTTTTGAAAATGTTTTATGTGATGCAAAGTTTGTAAAAACGGTTATAGTCTAGGGTAAAATATGCAACCTAGTTCTCTATAACCAGTGCTCTGATACCAATCTGTAACACTCCCAAAAATGGGTCGCAACGGAAATATGTTCGGGAGTGTTACTTCATAATACAACAGCACAAGATACAAGAGAACGACCCCTAAATGTGTCGTTTGAAAAGTAATCTCGTTGATTTTCTTGAAATTGATATAAGATTTGTCCCGTAATTGCATCACAATGAAAAGCTTGAAAGCGATACAACGAGATTTGATCATTTGTATGTAAGTAGAAATCCATGAATGAAATCTTGTCAAATTTAGACTCCAGTGCACATCAAGTAAGTCAAGCATCTAATTCACCTGAGAAAAACATGCTTAAAAGTGTCAACATAAAGTTGGTGAGTTCATAGATTTTTGTAAGTATAAACGTTGAAATCAAAAGATTTATAAAGTATGCATGACCAGTTTAATCCTTATAATAGTCGCCAAAAACGTAAGTGTAAATGTAGAACCGAAAAGTATAGTGTCTACTGCTTCACCACAGTATAATGAAAAATGTTTAATAATCAATAATGTTCAACAAAGTAGTGTGGACCACAAGATTTCCAAAATGTATGTGACTACTATAACAGATACAGTATCACATAAAATGTATCTACTGTTGCGCTAAGCTCATGACACCGAAGCTAATTTGTGTAGCATATAATATGCCAAGTGTATTCTGCCCTACCGGTGTCTGACCAAGACACCCAATGAGATTTGACATGATATATATCCGTTTATCGGGAGCCCCGTGGGTAGTGAGCGCTACTCACCCGGATAGGGATAATTAGTCCCAATAGATCTATTTATAACATTCACGCTTACTTAACCAGTACAGTCGGTCAAGCAATTGACGGTTCATGATAGTTCTTATTACCAGAACGTCTCAAAGCAGACAAGACGGTAAGAGTGGATCAGATAGTTACTATCTTTCTGATTTAGTCATCAATTCATTTACTGGACCAAAATCAATATCCAGTTAGCACAAGCTCGATTCATATAGAATTGCGTATTTCACCCTACCAAAGCTTGTTGCGATGTTGGCTCAACATGGGGAATGGGGAAAGGAGACAGTTATTGCCCATCTTCACTGTGAATACTTAAGTATCACTCGGCGATTTTATGGGCAAGATCTCAAGATAATGTTTAGGACATATTGTTACAACTTTAAAACTTTATTTGTTCAAACAAGTTGGGTATGTTGATCATTGTGTCCTAATGAGATTATAATTTGATTCTCTTCTGCTCTAGAACTCGATTGGTGCACTTTGGTTTTAGTAATCGGAGGCTGGAGCAGACTGCCACCTATTCAATATTAACAATCTCGAAGTGAGAAAGTCAATAGATAACGTGTGTATCTCTGTGACAAATGAGACAAGTTTCTTTTGAGAGAAACCCGAATGGCTGGGAAGGGTTGTGCATTGCATCACTGGGTCCATGATGGCTTTCTTTAATATCAACAATCATCTTAGTGATTTTGGTAGATTATGTATTGACCTGGTTTCTGCCTAAGTTATGTGGAGGGCTGCTTTATTTTCACCCTTTATTCATATATTTCTTTTTAATTCTTCAACCCCTTCAATGCTTACCAAGACGTCATTACTAACAACAAAGTTGTGACTGTTTCCATGTGCTAGCTCAATCTTAGTCTGTCATTTTCCCTTAATACTCGTTCTTCTCCTAGTCATACCTAAGGATTTTCTATTTCTATCTAGGATTGTCCGTCGTGTAGATCCCTTCGTTTCTATGTTGGATCATAGGACTAATGCCTAACCTAACCACCTTATGACTTCATAATCGTCGTGAAATAATAGGTTGTTAGGGTATAATAGATCGAACCAAAAACCATATACTGACATTGTATTTTTCAAAATACTTCCCCCTACACATTGCTCCGAGATTCTAAATTGTTTAGCACATGAATGAAAGAGTTGCACTTAGAGTCTTAAAGATCACATTCTTCTATATCATATTTTTAATCACATTTTCTCCCTTTTTTAAATAATAAAACACGTTAGTATTTGATAATACCAATTGATTAAAAATTTGACATGAAAAATTCCACAGGGAGAAAAAATTAAACCACTATTATTGCAAGAATTCAAGTTTCGCGATAGCTCCCCTTCAACAGTATATGTGGGATACCAATATTTATTAACACATGACATTTGAATGCAAAAACTGATATGAACACCAGTAACAATATGTAGAAGACGGAGTGAGATTCCTTAGTGAACATTGTATATGATTTAATTGACATATAGGATTCTCTCACTTTAATTTCACAAAAGGTGTTTGGATACAAAAAATTGGCATTTATGTATGTAACCCAACACATTAAAAGTCTTTGTTTTTAAAAGCTCCCCACTCAAACATTTATTCACATAAAATGACAATGTACGTACTACATTTCTTGAAAATTAATCGAGGAAGGGAGTGTTGAACCACAATTTAAAACAAATTACCAAACTTTTTATAGAAAAATATCACAAATTATGTTGTAAGCCAATATGACATTGAAAGATATTTTTGGAAAGTATGTCAACCGATTATTTAAAAACAAGATAGAAGACTTCTCAGTCTATTTTAAAGTAATGCGCACGAAACGCGCTCCCTTATTACATTCGGTCAAAAGGGGCGAGATAAGCACTAAGTTTACATAAGGTCATTGAGAAAAATTTAGAAATGACATGTTTTGAAGATGCTTTGAAACTCAGGTCGAACTTCATTTACACGCCCAAAAGCCGGTGGATGTTAATCAACATTTCTAGTACGAAATTTTATCGTGATTCAAGAGACATGTCGATAAGATTCTTTTGTTATTTTTTGAAAATTTTTCTGATTTTATATTTTGTTTTTTTATAGATATTAATATTTTTGTTTTTTCTTTTTGTTGGTTTTATATTTATTGTATTTTTTTACTTTATTTTTTATTTTTTTTCAAAAATATTTATAAATCAAAATAAAGAGAAATAAAAATATTTACAAATCGAAGGTTTCCATTAGCAGTGACCGTTGTAGCTAGAGTTGAAGTGTATTGAAGTAGATCAGGTTGTTATGTTGACGTTTATTTGATGCATCAGTAGTAGTGACAGCGGAAGACTTTAAAACAACTTGATTTTCTCCATTGAAATATTCGTCGAACAAATGACCGAATAGCAAATCCAACTCATTTGACGTTGTTACTATCTCAGCTGCTTGATGAACTTATGTTGACATTGTGGTGCGAGGCTTGAACCGTTTTTCAAACGTCGTTTTACATTGAGGTTCGAGGCTTGGACTGTTGTGTTCAAACGTCATTGCAATTTCATCATTTGTGAATCCACTGTGACACTGGTTTTTGAGATATCAGTTTTTTCAGCAACCACACTCTGAGATTTTCCTTGTTGACATTACATAATGTACCTATACTTAAATCAAGACTTTGTATCCTTCTTAACATTTATTGAGTACAATGCACTTACATCCGAGTTTGTTGCATCATTACATATTAGGGAAATATACATTTGAACCATTGGTGGTTCAGTGTCACACCTGCTTGTGCAATAGTCGAATAACATTCTATAAGGAATCCACCTAAGACCAACAGATTTGAAAATTCTACCCGTTGGGATTCCACCTAAGAACAGATCTCGGAGATTTTTCTCAAACACAGGCTAAAGTCTTATTAAGGAGAAAACCTATGTCTGTAAAGATCTGCCTACCGTTTCCTGAGTATGACTCTTTTTTGATTCACAGGTTTTTGTTACAGTTTCTGGTCTATGGGATGAAACCTTAGCACGTGAATTTTACTATCCTTTAGGAGTTTTTGTTATGCACTGCATGCATGATTTACATAAAGACACACTTATACAAGTAGAACAAACAAAGTTTTTAGAAACTGAAAAAGAACAAAACTCATAAGTGATTTGCTTTGGCACAGCCGTTGTTGTTACGCAACTACTCTTAGATACAGGCAAACTCCTAGTTGTTTATTGTAGCATCCTATGTTTTTGGTTGTCTACCATCAGCAGTGCATTGAAAATCTAGCAGAAACACACACTAGTTTTTAAGTACCTATCTTCTTTCTTGTGTCTTTTTATAACTTCATCTAGATAGTTGAATTATGAACCATGTAATTTGAACTAAATCTTGCAATGTTCTTAGAACTATTCCTAGATTCGCTAGATGCAATCATATTGATCAAGGTTTGAAAAACGATCTCTTCTCTTAGGCAAAACAGTGGTTAAGTACTGTCTTGACAAAATGTTAATTCAACATCAACTGGGAGGCAAACCGATGGTTTTGACATTGAGGCCTTTCAAAAATTTAAACGCATTCCGGTCTCTAACAACTGATTGGTTTCTATGATAGGAAAACCGTTTCCCCAGGACTGATGTGTTAGCAAACTTAGTATCTACACAATTTCCTTTAACTCCTTAAGTGCATTTTTTAAAGCACAATTGAAAAACCTTTTCTGAATTTGAGCTTTTAAATCAGCATATTAGCATGCAAAAGAAGTTGACTGTTCAAATAAGTCTTAGTTCTTGAATTTTTAATAGAAATGCATACAAATCTTTGTACTCGCTTTTTCAAAGTATTCATTTTCCTTATTTAAATTATCATTCTCTGTAAGTAATTTAGCCACACTATGTTCTAATTCGGTGTTGGAGTAGTGTATCTCTGAAGTGTTGAACCTCGATTCCAGTGTATTCAACAAAGTACTTGTCTGTCATTTGAATATCATAATCTAAAGTAACTTTAATCGAAGAATCGCTGAACAGTTTTGTTAATCACCCCCAAAATGCTGTCATGGATTCATCTTCTTGAAATCTCTTAGTCAAGTTGCCTTTGGAAGTGATCTACATTGAGAGCATTAGTACAATGTGAAAGTATCCAGCATCTTTACCAAGAGTACATGAAAGCCGTTTTGAATCCATGTTCGATGTAGTGGCCTTTAAGTCATATTTAGAAAGCACTTGAAGGTGTGCATTAAGAGACGAAAAATATGCCCATCACTTTCTTTTGCTTTTACATCTTGTATTTGATTGCATGCACATCTTTTATTTCAGAATTTAAGCTGCATTCCTTTACTGATTTACTGGATGCAGTCTCTGAATTACTATAATCTTTCTTAGAACAAGTGTTTTGTATGACAACTAAATCAACTTTTAACGAATCAACATTCAATGCTGGAATTGGATTTGAATGATCTTTTTGTGTTTGCATCAACTTCTTTTGCTTCAACAATTGTGGAATTTATGGTTGATGAAGAGTTATCTCAAGCATGTATTTCCCAATGGAATCCATGTTAAAGATCATTGCATCGTAGAAGGATTGAGCACCAAATCTTGTGTATTTCTGCATACGCGCTTTGATTTCTGAATTGAAAAGCGTCAGTCAAACGTTTGTTCCTGAAGCTCAGTCAAAGTAGTATTGCAATCAGTATGAGAAATTTTTTCTTTGGTAAGATGTTGTTCTAGTAAGTCCAAGTCTTGAAGAGAAAGTTCACTTGAAGATATAGGCATGTTCCAAAATCGTGTAAGTTTCTGGAAGAACTTGAGTTGTGACTGAATTGCTCGAAGAAGGTATCAAGCATCTACTCTCTTGAAAGTTGTGACATCTCTTGAACGTTAAAAGTCGAACACGAAGAAACTGTGTCATTATGAAGAACACTTGATGGTTGAATTTTCAAATTGGTATTTGTATTTGACATTTTGATGTTGTGAATGGATATTGGATCTTAAGTGAGTAAAGTGTTGATTGTATTATGATAATTTGTTGGATCGATACAATGATTAGTGATTGTATTTAACAGTGATGCTTGTTTGTTAGATAAAGGTGATATGTTGTTTAATTATGAATTGTTTTGGTTAAGATGAGTAGTAACGTAGTGAAGAATCTTAGACAAAATGCAGTGAAGAATCTTAGACAAAACGCAGTGAAGAGTCTTAGACAAAATGCAGTGAAGAGTCTTAGACAAAACGCAGTCAAGAAATGAGTTGGGCAGAGTTCCTCCTAGGCAAAATGCAGTAGACAAATCGCAGTAGACAAAACGCAGTCCATAATGAGACAAAACGCAGGAGACAAAACGCAGGATACAAAACGCAGGAGACAAAACATAGGAGACAAAACGCAGTCCCTAATAAGACAAAAACACAGTACTTTTGTCCTTCACTAAACGACAAAACGCATTGTCCTTTTTCTGAAAAAACACAGGAGACAAAACGCAATGAAGAATTTTGCCAGAGAGACAAAACGCAGTGATGAAAAACATGACTTTTTCCACCTAAAAATCACCCTTTTGAACGTTTTTGCTTGGTTTCTTTTGCACAACTTGATCCTAGAAGTCTATAACAACAATAAAAATACCAACTTTAACACCACAATCGTAAGAATTAAAGAGTGTCAAGAATTAGACCATAACCCTTTAAAAACCAAACTTTTGATCGAATCTAACCAAGAAAACGCACACACAATCTAGCTAATCATCTCATGTGCTCTGGTACCACATGTTGTCCCAATACTTACCTCATAATCACTTATCAATAAGCAATACCAAATAAGCTTTAAGCAAGAAAAGTGATAAAGAAAATGGAATATTTATTAGAGAGAGAAAGTAGAGGTGGGAGGTTACATACACATGGAATGTGAGAAAATGGCAACCAACACCATCTCCATGTGTGGAGAGGGTTCTATTTATACCCTTGAGCCATAAGTGGCATGTGGGCTTTCTAACTTGGGCCGGGCTTGGCTTATCTTAGGCTTTGAGACCGAAACATAGACAAAATTAGATTACAATCCAAGCCTATTTAACCCGACTAGCCTATTACTTAACAAGACTAATAAGACCGATAACATTCTTGTTCGACTTATATAAAATTAAGGCTAACAGTTATTGTATAAGATTATGAAAAGTTTTAGAGGCTATTGTATAACTTACACTGTCTAAGAACGAAGTGAGACTATTGATTCACCACACAATGTCCTAGAGCAGTAGAAAAAAGACATTGTGCAACCCACAATGTCTTAAGAAATGTTCTAGTATTTATATAAATCACGCTTATATAAATAATCGTGCGATATACGCAAAAGAAGTAAGCATATATATTATACATATGTATGTCATGTAAGCACTTAATGTAACAAGTAATGTAAGCAAGTAAGCAAGTAGTGTGTATACACTTTGAAAATGTTTGATGTGATGCAATGTTTGTAAAAACGGTTATAGTTTAGGTAACATATGCAACCTAGTTCTCTATAACCTGGCTCTGATACCAATTTGTAACACCCCCAAAAATGTGTCGCATCGGAAATATGTCCGGGAGTGTTACTTCATAATACAACAGCACAAGATACAAGAGAATGACCTCTAAATGAGTCATTTGAAAAATAATCTCGTTGATTTTCTTGAAATTGATATAACATTTGTCCCATAATTGCATCACAATGAAAAGCTTGAAAATAATACAACGAGATTTGATCATTTGCATGTAAGTAGAAATCCATGATTGAAATCTTGTCGATTTAGACTATAATTCACATTAAGTAAGCCAGGCATCTAATTCACCTGAGAAAAATATGCTTAAAAGTGTCAACATAAAGTTGGTGAGTTCATAGATTTTTGTAAATGTAAATGTTGGAATCAAAAGATTTATAAAGTATGCATGACCATTTCAATCCTTATAATAATCGCCAAAAATATAAGTGTAAATGTAAAACCGAAAGAGTATAGTGTCTACTGCTTCACCACATTATAAATAAATAAAAAGTTTAGTAATCAGTAATGTTCAACAAAGTAGTGTGGACCACAAGATTTCCAAAATGTATGTGACTACTATAACAGATACAGTATCACATAAAATGTATCTACTGTTGTGCTAAGCTCATGACACCAAAGCTAATTTGTGTAGCATATAATATGCCAATTGTATTATGCCCTACCGGTGTCTGACCAAGACACCCAATGAGATTTGACATGATATATATCCGTTTATCGGGACTCCCGTGGGCAGTGAGCGCTACTCACCCGGATAGGGATAATTAGTCCTAATAGATCTATTTATAACATTCACGCTTACTTAACCAGTACAGTCGGTCAAGCAATTGACGGTTCATGATAGTTCGGGCAAGAGAGTGGTCTAATTCCTACTTAGGCAACACGTAAACAGGAGATGTACTGAAAACACTTGTGTCCAATGAAGAAATAACCATTGCATTCATAAACATACTTTAAAATACTTAAAATCCATAAGTATAAAAGATTGTATATAATCAGAAACCGAGTTTATATTGAGTAAGAAAGTATGAGTTATGTAAACAAGTATGTCAAACAAATTGAAACGAGCATGTATTCTCTCCACGAGAATTTGAAAAGCAGTTGTAAAACAAGTAAAAAGAGGGAGCTAAAAACTAACCTCGGCGATATGGGAAGAACGATTGGTAAGTGCACATAATATATGCACAACACCAAACAGAAAACCCGGAACGGCGCGTTTAACCTTAACGTTTCTGAACCCACTATATTCTAGAGTAATGCATTTGGGTTTCCGATGGATGAGTACATCAACGCGTCGCGTTGATAAAGGAGTTGGATTACAAGTTGGATGAGTTTGGTGGTTGGTTAAATAAGATAAATCGAAAAGCAAAGGCAAAGTATGTAATTTATTCCGTATATATATTACATATGAAAATAAACAATTATATAATTCATATGTTGAATTATATAATAAAGACAAACATTCAAAAGAAATAATTTGAAGTATATAATACTTTGAAAGTATTATACCATAAGTGAGAGTAAATAATTAAACAAAATAGTTCGACACGTTTTTGGAAATCACCACTTTAATAAATATAATGTTCTTGCATAAAAATAATCGTACGTTTTAAGGTTACGAATTAAGTAAACGATGTTTCTAAAGTTTTTACAAAAAGTTATGACTTTATTTTCTAGTTAGGGATTTATAAAATAATATTTTATAAATTAATATTTCATTTTCTTGACGGGTCGTAGCTAAAATAGTTGTCTCATTTGTAAAATTATAGATTTCATTTGTTGTCGAGTTATTGTATAATTATAATTTAAAATATCTTTAAACTATAATTTAGTCCTATTTATCGGTTTTCAAAGATAATAATAATTGTAGCGAAAAATACTAAGTATAGAAATTTATAGAAATTTCGGCATGACCTATTCGTTTATACAACGTTTCCCATTTTTACAAAATTCAACGCTTTCCCATTTTCAATCAATCCAAGTTGAAAAATGTCCGTATGATTCAATATATATATCTTAAACGAAATTAACTAAATATTAATAAGAATAAGTAAAACCAAACACAACTTATGTGTTGTTTAGACATAAAACCAAACGCCCTATATGGGCTGTTAAACCCATTGCCAAACACACCTTTCTGTTGTTATACGCAGATCCAAACGCCCCTGTTGGGCTGATAAATGCAAATCCAAACGCCCCTAATGGCAGATTTAAACACAAATCCAAACACACCCTAAAATTTATAAATCACCAAAACAAAAATAATATATACTACATTTATTAACCAATTTAAACCACCATTTATATCCGATTTTATCACTAAATATTGTGACATGATTTACTAGTCGGTTTATAAAATCAAACACGCCATAAAGGCGGTTGGTGCCAAAACCAAACGCACCCTAGTGGGTCTAAGAAAACCCAACGCACCCTGTTTGTGTAAGAACCAAACGCACCCTGCTGGTGCAAAACCCAAACGCACCCTTGGTGCTGATAACCACAAACCAAACGCACCCTATGCTGATGAAAACAAAACAAACGCACTCTATGTCGTTTTTCTGCTAAACCAACACACCCTACGTGGTGCTTGATAAAACCACACGCACCCTGCTGGTGCAGGAACCAAACGCACCCTTATGGTGCTTTCATAAAACCCAACACATCCCTTGTGGGTTTTTATCAACAGCCAAACGCACCCTGATGGTGGCTAGGACAAACCAGACGCACCCTTGTGGGTGGTCTGCTAGGTGGTGGCTGGTGGTTGGAGGTTGTGGTGTCGATGATGTTGATGGTGCGGCGTGGTCTCGGCTGCGAGGTGACTGAGAGGATGGTGCGGCGGGGTGATGGAGATGATGGCTGAGACATGGCGGGGTGGAGTTATTGGTGATGTTTGTGGCGTGCGGCTGCCATGGAAATGAAGGTGGCGGCGTTAGATGGTGAAGATATCAGCCATGGTGGTGTTGGCTGTAGCGTGGAGGCAGCGGGGGTGATGATGTTGATGTGGTGATGATGGTGTCGGGGTGAAGGTGGTGTTCGAGGATGGAGATGGTGGCGGTGGCTGTGGTGGTGACCGACATGGTGGCCGGAGGTTTTCCGGCGACGGCGCCGGAAAATAAGATGAGAGAAAAGGAGGCTAGGTTTTATAAGAAAAATGAGTATAACCCTAATTGACTTAATATATATACCGAAAGTTTATAAAAAAAGTGGCAAGTGTATGATATATTGGGGGTTAATGGTGTAAGTATTTCTAAAGGGACCGGAAGCGTAACTTTCGTTAAATATTGGTTCGGTACTCGTTTATGATACTTAATGGATGATTCAAAACACGAAACTTGCGCCATTGCGTTCCAAATGATTTTTCCATGAAAAATGAGTATTCACTCGACTATCATTGCATAAATGTTTTATAACATTTATTAAAAATGTTTATTATTTATTTGTGTATCACGGATAAACTTTATCCGTAAAATAAACTTTAACTTAAATCTTCGCGTTTTTAATAAACGATTTTGAAATAAAATGTTAAATAATTTATTAAATATTTTCATTTAATAAAAATTGATAATTAAATATAAATTTAATTATTTTTGTGTCAGTACGCGTTGCGTGCGGTTTTCAAAATTTTGCCAGGGTATTTCAGTCATTTTCTGCTTGTTTTCGGGTCTCGGGCAAAACTAAAAAGTTGTCCGGAATGTCGTTTTACATCAAATTGCTTTAGAGTCCGAGTCGTGAAAACGTGATTTAGCGGGTCGTTTTTGATAAGTCAACTTAGAAATAACATATATCTTTTTCGTTTTCAAGTCAAATAAGTTAAAAATAAATTTGCACATGAGAGATATGTAATAATAAATATGATTTATTATTTAAATATGTTCCGAAAAATTACCGGTTACGCGGTAATCGTTTTTATGTGACAATAAAAGATCAAAAGTCAAAAAGTCAAGTCGGACCCGAAAAGTCAAAGGGTAAATGGTCATTTAAAATTTTGAAAATTGCCGGTTGTTACAGATTTTGTGTGCTCTTTTTCAAGGTTCGACAATGAGTCGTATTGTTCTATCTTATGGGGCATCTTATAGGCAACTTCATTGTTTCCATTGGTGAACCTGACTACTCCTTCGGGTGGGTCGTGAGTCATGTTGGATATTTCTACAAAAGGTTTCCCTAGCACTACTTGTGACAGCCTAGGGTCTATAATCGAGCTAATGTCCTCAATAATCATGAAGTTCACGATATAAGTGAAGTTTCCTACGAAGACATGCATTCCTTTAATCCTTCCTGTGAAATTGCTAACTCCTCAATTCACATTTTCCCTAGGGTCGAGTTTTCTCCTCATGATCCAGTTATACATCATTCGGGTCATGATATTTAGAGGGGAGTTAAGGTCAATGTAGGCTTTTTCTACATGCACATGCCCAATGTTGCATGGTATCTTGAGGTTCGAGGGGCATCCTTCCATAATGATGGGGTTTCGTAGAAATATTGAGGGGATTAGGCCACACATGAGGTACTTGTGATATGCGAGTTCACTCCTAGTCGGGAATATGTCAAAATACTCCACTTCTTGCCCTTCTGCTTCGGGTTCCTCCTTGCGGGAATTGTCATCCTTCGGGATGATCTCAATAAACATCATGTCGCCATCTTCCTCTTTGGTGCAAATGAGTTCAGTGTTGGATGATGGGGGAACTAATCCGAGTGATTCGAAGAATGAATTGAATTTGAGGACTTTTTCGGTGCTGAATGTAACGGATGGATCGGGTGGTGTAGGAGGGTTGACGTGGATATTTTCTGGGATGTCCTCTTCTTTCTTATTCTCTTTTTGTCTGTTGTTATAAGAGGCGCTTTGTTGCTCGGTATGGATTGTGATGGCGTTGATCGAACTGTGGGTTTGAGTTGAGCGAGTGTTAATGGACCCTACAGAAGGGGGACCACACGACAAAAAACAAGACCCAAGGGGGGAACCAAAAGAACCCAAAAACATGAACGCACAAAGATGGAGAGAACAACGACCACTAAAAGCGTCGACTAAGATCACATGGTAGACAAAAACCCATTAATCGAACCCCCGCCAACTCCCGCACTCGTTCACCCCCCCCAGGGCCCTTCCCCTTCCCACGATTGAGTTACAAGACCTATTTAAAAACCGGATTCCGGTGATTATTGGGTACTAGTTCAACTCGTATCAGTATTGGAACCCTTAAGCCCCTTGCTTTATAATTTAATAATTTCATAAAGATCGTCCCAAATTTATTAAATAAAAAGTGATAACCTTATGGATCGGTGATTTAATTTCTTTATTTAACTGAAGAGGCGTCCAATCCTTTCAAATAAAGAGATTATAAATCATCCAACTTAATAATTTCTAATGCAATACGCGTACTCACTTAACCTTTAAGGTGGTGGATAACATGACAATGCAGTTGTTTTAATGAACATGGGACGAGCGATTAAAACTCGTCTTCGAAGATGGAGAGTGAAACAATCAGGGAAATCGGAAACCCCCCCAAAAAATAAAGAATAGTGTTACAAAATAATGGAATTAATATATACGGTTATAGTAGTTATGATGAAGTTTCTTTATGAACGATTTGCCATAGCGAATTAATCGTATCAATCCTCCTCTTACAAGTCCCGCCCATACAAGACTGGTAATACTTAGATTCACACATAATTCTATGAAAACAAAACTGTGACGGGTTTTGTATAAAACGATATTGTATAAGATTATGAAAGCTTTAGAGACTATTGTATCACTTACAATGTCTGAGAACGAAGTGAGACCATTGTGCAACTCACAATGTCTTAAGAAATGTTCTAGTATTTATATAATTAACTCTTATATAAATATAACGTACCAATATAATTACCAAAAGGTATGCAAGCATAAAGATTTATACAATTTATGTCATGGTAACCACTTGGATGTAACAAGTAACTGTAAGCAAGTAGTATCTTGCACTTTTGAAAAATGTTTGATGTGATGCAAAGTTTGTGAAAACAGTTATAGTCTAGGGTAAAATAAATGCAACCTAGTTCTCAATAACCAGTGCTCTGATACCAATCTGTAACACTCCCAAAAATGGGTCGCAACGGAAATATGTTCGGGAGTGTTACTTCATAATACAACAACACAAGATACAAGAGAACGACCCCAATGTGACCGTTTGAATACAGTAATCCCTCATAGATTTTCTTTGAAATTGAAATAAGAGATTTACCCGTATTTGCATCACAATGAAAAAGCTTGAAAGCGGTAACAAAAAACGATATTTATCATACTTTTTTGTAGTAAGTAGAAATCCATGAATGAAATCTTGTCAAATTTAGACTCCAGTGCACATCAAGTAAGTCAAACATCTAATTCACCTGAGAAAAACATGCTTAAAAGTGTCAACATAAAGTTGGTGAGTTCATAAATTTTTGTAAGTATAAACGTTGGAAATCAAAAATTTATAAATATGCATGACCAGTTTTAATCCTTGGAAATAGAGTCCCGCCAAAAACCGTAAGAGTAATGTAAAACCGAAAAGTATAGTGTCTACATCTCTTGCTCACCAAGTATAATGAAAAGTAATGGTTTAAATAATCAATAATGTTCAACAAAGTAAGTAGTGGACCACAAGATTTCCAAAATGTATGTGACTACTATAACAGATACAGTATCACATAAAATGTATCTACTGTTGCGCTAAGCTCATGACACCGAAGCTAATTTGTGTAGCATATAATATTACCAAGTGTATTCTATCTTCTTACCTACCGGTGTCTAACCAAGACACCCAATGAGATTTGACATGGTATATATCCGTTTATCGGGAGCCCCGTGGGTAGTGAGCGCTACTCACCCAGATAGGGATAATTAGTCCCCAATAGATCTATTTATAACATTCCACAGCTTAGCTTAAACCAGTAATGTCCCGGTCCAAAGCGAAAATTGACGGGTGTTCATGATAGTTCAGGCAAGAGAGTGGTCTAATCGCTACTTAGGATTAACACGTAAACAAGAGATGATAACCGAAAACACTTGTGTCCAATGAAAAAATAACCATGTATTCAAACAGCTTATAAATACTTAAATCCATAAGTAGAAAGAGTGGCGATATCAAGTTGAGTACCCCAATTTTTATAAATAAGTATGTGTATGTAAAAATTAATGTAAACAATTTTTAATGGAGCAATTTATTCTCCCTCGAGATTGATAAAGTAATTGCAAAACAATTGAAAGAGGGGCTATAAACTCACCTCGACGATGAAGAACGATTGGCAGAAGTGCACATATTAAGCACGACACAAACGGAAACCGGAACGGCTCGACCAAGGAGTTGCGGGTTATCTTAACGGTTCTGCCCCACTAGCCTAGAGTAATGCATTTGGGTTTTCGATGGATGATTACATCAACGTGACACGTTGATAAAAGATTTAGATTTTTAAGTTGTAATAGTTTGATAGTTGGTTAAATAAGATAAATCGAAAAGCAAAGGCAAAGTATGTAATTTATTCCGTATATATATTACATATGAAAATAAACAATTATATAATTCATATGTTGAATTATATAATAAAGACAAACATTCAAAAGAAATAATTTGAAGTATATAATACTTTGAAAGTATTATAACCATAAATTGAGGAAGTAAATAATTAATACAAAATATTTTCGACAAGACGTTTTTTTTTTGGAATCGACCACTTTAAATAAATATAAAAGATTCTTTTGCATGAAAATAATCGTACGTTTTAAGGTTACGAATTAAGTAAACGATGTTTCTAAAGTTTTTACAAAAAGTTATGACTTTATTTTCTAGTTAGGGATTTATAAAATAATATTTTATAAATTAATATTTCATTTTCCCCCTTGACTGGGGTCCCGTGGGAGCTAAAATTAGTTGTTCAATTTTAAAATTATAATTTCATTTGTTGTCGAGTATTGTATAATTAATAATTACAAATATCCTTTAAAAACTATAATTTAGTCCTATTTTAATCGGTTTTTTTTTTCAAGATAATTAATAAAATTGAGCGAAAAATACTAAGTATTAGTGAAATTTATAGAAATTTTCGGCATGACCTATTCCTTTATACAACGTTTCTTCCTTCCCCATTTTTCACAAAATTCCAAACCTTTCTCCCCCCCCCCATTTTCAATCAATCCAAGTTGAAAAATGTCCGTATGATTCAATATATATAACCTTAAAACGAAATTAACTAAATATTAATAAGAATAATTAAGACAACCAAACACAACTTATTGGTGGTTTTTTTTAGGGACATATACCAAAACGCCGCCCTATAATGGGCGTGTTAGAAACAAAAAAAACAAAAACCCATTGCCAAACAAACACAAAAAACTTTCTGGTTTGTTTTTAACATACATAAAGATAAAAAAAACGGCAGATCCCAAGACGCCCCTGTTGGGGCTGATTAATTCAAATCCAAAAAACGCCCCTAAAGGCAATATTTAACCACACCCTAAAATTTATAAAATCACCAAAACAAAAATAATAATATACTACATTTTATTAAACCAATTTAAAGCGGCGCACCAGGGTGTGGGTAGGGTGGGATAGGGGGGGGGGGTCTCATCTTTCTATTTATCACTAAATTATATTGTGACAAGATTTACCTAGTGTTATAAAATAAAAACAAAAGACTCCTTAAAGGCGGTTGGTGCCAAAACCAAAGCACACCTAGTGGGACGAAGAAAAAACCAACGCATCACTCCTATTTGTTGTAAGAACCAAACGCACCCTATTGGTGCAAAACCCAAACGCACCCTTGGTGTTGATAACCACAAAAAACCAAACACCAAACGTCAAAAGACCCTATGCTGATGAAAATCAAAACAAAACAAACGCGACTCTATTTGGTCCGTTTTTTTTCCTTTTTTTTTTTTTTTTTTCTTTTTTTTTTTTCTGCTAAACCAAAAAACGCAACCCTAAACGTGTGCTTATAAAAACCTACACGCACCCTGCTGGAGGCAAGGGAAACCAAACCGCACCCCATATGGTTCCTTCCATAAAAACCCAACCATACCTTGTGGGTTGTTGTAAATCAACAGCCAACGCAACCCTGTAATGTGGCTAGGGACAAACCAGACGCACCCTTATGGGTGGTCTGCTAGGTGGTGGCTGGTGGTTGGAGGTTGTGGTGTCGATGATGTTGATGGTGCGGCGTAAGTCTCCCGTCCCCCTCTCGGCTGGCGAGGGTAGACTGAGAGGATGGTGGGCGGCGGGGGATGTAGATGATGGCTGAGACGAGTCGGGGTGGAATTAGTTGGTGATGTTTTGGTGAGCGGGCTGCCATAGAAATGAAGGTGGCGGCGTCAATGGTGGGAGATAGTAAGCCATGGGTGGTTTGGCTGTTGGCGTGTAGTGCAAGCGGGGTTGATGCAATTTGATGACGTGGAGAAGTCAAAGTGTATGACGGTTGTGGTACCGGATGTAGATCGGCGTGGTAAGTAGGAAGAAGTGCGCGAGGTAGATGTGGTATTGTTGACCGTGACAAAGTTGGGCGCCTGAGTTTTTCCCCCTTCCCCGGCGACGGTCGCCGAAAGATAGATAGATAAAGTAGGCTGAGGTTTTATAAGAAAAAATGAGTAAAAAAAAACCTTATTTGATTTTAATATATAACCGAAAGTTTATCCCCCCCCACAATTATAGTCCCGATTACATCACACAGAGGTGTTAACGCCATGATACTCTACTAACACCCGGGCCCTGTACTCGACACAAAAATATCCCGGAAAAACGTCTAGTGTTACTCAGGGATTCCTCGATATCATTAAACAAAGCCATGGAATGATTCAAAAACACTAACCCTTGCTCCATTTGCGCCTCCAAATAGATTAACCATGAAAATGAAGTATTCCACTCGACTATCATTTGCATATACATTTTAGATAACATTTATTAAAAAATGTTTATTATTTATTTTGTGTATCATCACGGATAAAACTTTATCCGTAAAAAATAAACTTTAAAACTTAAATGCTCGCTATTTAAAAACCGAAATTGAATAAATGTTATATAATTTAATAAAATAGTTTTCATTTAGACAAAGAATTAATAATAAAATATAAATAAAGTTTATTTTATTGGGTTGTCAGTATCGCTTGCGTTCGGTTTTCCTCTCTATCAAAAATTTTGCATAGGGTATTTGTCAGCGTCATTTTTCAGCTATGTTTTTATGCAGGGTCTCCCGGGGGCAAAACTATAAAAGTTGTCGGGAATGTCGTTTTAACATCAAATTGCCTTTAGAGTCTAGGTCGTAAAACTTGATTTAGAAGCGGGGGTCGTTTTTGATAGTCAACATAGAATTAACATATATCTTTTTTTCGTTTTCAAGGTCAAATAAGTTTAAAAATAAAATTTGCAAACATGAAAGATATGTAATAATAAATATGATTTATTATTTAATTATGTTTCGAAAATTACAGGTTACGGCGGTAATATCTTTTTTTTTATGTAGACAATAAAAGATCAAAAGTCAAAAAGTCAAGCGGAAACCCCGAAAAGTCAAAGGGGAAATGGTCATTTGTTAAAAAATTTGAAAAATTGCCCCCGGTTTTTGTTAACAGATTTTATGTGTGCTCTTTGTTTTCAAGGTTACGACCCAATGAGGGAGGTCCCGTATTGTTCAAATCTGATGGGGGCATCGGTTAAGGCAACGTCATCAATTGTTTCCATTGTTGAACTGACTTACTTCCCCTTTCCCTTGGTGGGGGTCTGAGTCCATGGTTGGATATTTCTACAAAAAGGTTTCCCCCTAGCACTACTTTGGACAAAATTAGCCTAAGGGGTCTATAATCGAGCTAAATGTCCCTCAATAATCATGGAAGTGCGAGGACGTTATGAAGTGAAGTTTACCTACGAAGACAATGTGCATTCCTTTAATCCTTTTCCCGTGAAATTGTGCTGAACGATCCTCATTTCACATTTTCCCTCCTTCCCTAGGGTCGAGTTTTTCTCTCCTCATGATCCAGTTATAGACATCATATGGGTCATGATATTTAGAGGGAGTGTAAGGCCAAGTATAGGCTATTTATAAAAATACATGCACATGCCCAATGTTGCATGGTATCTTGAGGTTCGAGGGGCATCCTTCCATAATGATGGGGTTTCGTAGAAATATTGAGGGGATTGGGCCACACATGAGGTACTTGTGATATGCGAGTTCACTCCTAGTGCGGGAATATGTCAAATAAGCCTCCACTTCTTTCTTTTCTATCCCTTGCCCCTCTGCTTTTTCTTCCACTGCTGTTTTCGGTTGGGTTCCTCCTTGCGGGAATTGTCATCCTTCGGGGATGATCTCAATAAACATCATGTTCGCCATCCTTCCTCGTTTTGGTGCAAAAGAGTTCAAATTGTTGGATTATGGGGGGAACTAAATTGCCGATTTGATTTTATCGAAGAATGAATTGAATTTTGAGGGGGACTATAGTTTTTTGTTTTTTTTTTATTTTTTTTTTTTTTTCATGTTTTTTATGTTTCTTTGATTTAATAATTTTATATTCTGTGCTGAATGTAACGGATAGGCATCGGGAGGACTAGTAGGAGGGTTGTTACGATGTTCAATTCATACACTGGTAAGTCCTCTTTCTAAACACTATTTTCCACGCTTTTGTATTGTTCTGTATGTTATAAGAGGGTTCTGCTTTGGTTGCACCGTTAAGGATTTGTGATGGCGATTGATCTGAACTGTGGGGTTATTTAGTTGATCAATGATCGACTAACTAATGACAGATCCTATCCTCCACCACATTCTAAATTACACTACATACTTCAGTATTTTCTTCTGTGATCTTAACACCGAATCGCTAGGTTGAGTGTGCCCGCCCCGCAAGGGTTCAATCGAATGATGTGACCTATCCATCACATTGTCGATTTTGTTGGTCATCGACTATTGTTTTTATTTTTTTTTGTTTTTTATGTTTTTGTGTTTGGTTTTTTATTTTTTTTTTAGTTTTTTGTCTTTGTTTGTGTTTTTTTTTTTTTTCTTTTTTGTTTTTGTTTGAAATTCGCGGCTTCATTCCAATACTTCTGGACAGGTCCGAGCGTCTTGAGATGCCATGAAATTAGATAAACCAATCCTTCACAAAGGTTTTATTGAATGTTAAAAAATCTTCGAGGATTATCAATTGAAAGGAACGGTTGTAGGATCGAACCGTTGTGGTTGGAAAAACCCGGTTTGGGTTGGTTTGAAAAATTATTTTTGAGAGTTTTTTGGGGTTGTCGCTGTCCGTCCCACCAAGAGGTTTTTTTTTGGTGACTATCTCCATGATGGATTATAGGTGTCGAACTCATGATTGTTGTTTGCTCGCTTGAAAGAATACCACTTATACCTCCCGCTTCATCATCTGGTACGCTAGTGATGCGTATTCTCCCAACACATAGGTTGTTCTTGAGTCTTCCATGGCAATACTGAGTGTACGTGGGGACCACTTGTCAGATCTCACCATGAGTTAGTGATTTTTGTTCACTTGAGTATTTTTGTCGGAGCGAAGATGAATCTTTTCCGATCACGCGTTGGACTTGATTTTCGGACCTCGATTTAAGACGGCGATCCCGAATGTTAACTTTTTTTTCTACGGAATGGCAAGATCAGCGACTAGACAGAATTCTAGAGGGTTGAGATAGAAGGGATTTATATTTGTGTTTATATGTTTATTAGAGGTAAATCAGGGTAAAATCATATATTGAGAGGTAGGTTATGGTTTAACACTCTCAAACCCCCCACCCACCACGGCCTCGCACGAGCACCATTTTCAGCTGCACACACACGCACCCCTCAATTATAAGACAAACCCTACCATACGCGAACCCATTCCCACTCGAATCACACCAACTCGTAGGAAATCAAGTCCCCAAGAGAAGTGATACATAAGGAAAATAAAAAACAAAGCCTGAAAGAATTAACGCACAGACGACTCTGTCCACTCTCCGCCACAGCCCTCGCCGTCTATTAAATAAAATCGCGTTACAAGAGCATAAAACGAAACGCACAAGTATGGTAGTATTAATGGACTATTACAGGCCCCCTAAGAGTATAATATTTAAAATGCATTTAAAATATAATTAAAGTTGATCAACCTGATATAAGTGGTCGAAAGTGTATGAATACTGATACCCCCGATGGGTATCCTTGTCTACGCAAAATCGATGGGTTTTCCTATACAGTATCCAACAGCGATATACAGACAAAAGCTGAGCTGTGTTTAATTTCTCTAATACCTAACATGCATATTCGATCACGAAGAAGCACACCCACGCACTAAGATCTACAACATCCTAGTTTTCATACAATTCAAAAAATCAACACAATATAAGATTTTAGCCAAGGCATGGTAAAGATAAAGTAAGAACCAAGGAACAAAAACAACACATAGACATATTGAATGATTAAGGGATAATTCTTTACATGATTAAAAACATGAATTGAAGGAAGTACAAATAGGGTTTTAGAATGCCGAAACAATCGTCCCAAGAGTCTGCGAAAACGAACTAGGAATTGCGTCCCTTTCTCTTTACCTTCTAAGAAAAGTTACAGCACTTAAAACCTTAAAGAAGCGAAGATCAGGCTTATATAATAGGAAAATCACTGTGACGGTGTCGCGTTTTAATCGTGACGCCGTCATGAATAGAATATTTCTAATAAATGGGCTGGGTCCCGTTTGCAATTCTTGTGTCTGGACGACGTCTGAGATCTTGGGTGGACTGCCGCCGGTCTTCCAGCTGTGAGTAGAATATTCGTTGAGAGATGGTTGGTGAAGTTCGTATCCGCCCTTGTCCGTTATTCTTCTCTTGAGAGATGTTGGTGTAGGTTCGTAGTCTTGTCCGTTTCTTCTCCAAATGAGCCCAAGTCACGTGTATTTTCTCCAAATGCCGAATACCTGAAAAATGAACGATTAAGTACCTATTTTGGGCATAAATGCACGATTTAAGGGGTTAAACGACCCCGAAAAAGTGTATAAAATAACACCTCATCAAACCCACTTTACACAGTCACAAAGTAACCCGCAAAAAGAAAAGACAATTTATCTCTTTAACTAACAATTAGTTTGCCCGCTTTATATAGCCAGTAGAATCGGAAAAACTAAAATGAATGGTATTAATCGAAACAATTGATAAAATCTTTGTTTTTTCTTTTGAAGCCTACTTTACACAGCCACAAACCAAACCGCAAAAAAAAGAGTTTATCTCTTTAACCACCAATTAGTTTGCAACAATTAAAAAATCAAAAGTCAACTAAGATCACTTATGAAATCAACAACCATAACCATAATGCATGGGAGGTGATTTGCACACTCCATCACTTGATTTGCAAACTTAAATTATTGTCTCATGACGTTTATACCCTTAACATTTATGTCTTAAATTGCACACTCCACTAAATAATGTAGGGGCATAAATGTCAAGAGATAAACATTTTGAGTGTGCAAATCAAATTGTGGAGTGTGCAAATCATTTCCCATAATGCATGCAACAAAAATAGCTTCCATCACTTAACAAATCAAAAGCTATGAAAACAGCTTACACAAAACATAATAAATTAACACTTACAACCACATATTAGGCTTTGATAAAAAAAGGGCATGCATGAACTAATATCAAAGTCCTGTATATATCAAAAAAACTTAAACCTTCTTTTTGAAATGTGTACGGATATAAATAAACAAATTAAAAAACATAAACATAGGCTAAGTAATTGATAAAACTCCAATCAAACTTCCATCTCGCTCTCCAAACCACCAAAACCACTAAACAATCACTGCCACAACAAATCTAACCAACATCGCCGTCTGTATATTTATAGATAAACCCACACATATATTCAAGAAAACACACATGCATAAATAATCTTCTACACATTGGATCCTAGTTTTTAACGAAGAGATTAGTTTAAGAGAACAAACAAAGGAGAAAGAAAGATGAAACCATAGAGATAATGACAGGTGCATGCATTTTAACACCATGAACACCTGACATCTGACCCAGGATCTAGACACGTATATCTACAAGAGGATACATATGCTCCCGCCTAGTTTGTATCGAAGAAAATGGTTGTAACACACAAGGCCCAAAATTTTAAAACCACAACCCAATTAAAACCCAAAACCGGTAAGAGCCCAATAAAACCAAACAACCCGGTTTAACTACAAAACGACCTCATTTATGGCCAAACGACGTTGTCCACACGCCTAATGTATAATAGAGTAATTATAAATGTATCTTTTTTAAAATTTAATGAATGTTTATTTTTCGTACTTATTAAATTTGTTAAAGAAATTGAGTCAAGTGGCCTGATAGGTGGTGAACATTACAGCTGAAACGTAAATGTAAGATGATATGACAAAAATTTAAGGTGACATATGAGGTAAAAGTGATGATTAAATGTCCATTACACCCGAATTTATGAAATTATAAATTTCTCGATATTTGATGTTCACTTAGATTAGATATTGTAATTTGGTTCGATCCTCACTTCTTGCAAGCCCTGATGTCTTTTTCAGCCTTTGGTAGAACACTAGAACCGAAAGCAGGCTCGCTCCTGTAGGTAGAGGCATGATTGTCTATGTCTCAATCTCTCTCATACACCGTAAAAAACGATATTAAAACTCATAACTCGTGAAAGACTCTATTAGATGTTACTTACGTTATATCATATGTCACCGAAATATATTGTGTCAAAAACATTAAATATAAGAGTAAAGGGTCTAAAAGTAGATTAAGGCTTCGTTTGTTTTTTCAGAGGTTTTACCTTTTCATCTGCAAACCATGTCTGCAGAAGAAGAGTTACATCTAAAGTCTTCATCTGCATGAAAAAGACCGTTTGTTTTTTGTTCTATTGAAGTACTTATTTCATTCATTTTTTTCTTTATCTTTTTTCACTAGTGTTTAGAGGTGGCAAAACATTTCATTTTTTTACGTTTTCGTTCATTTTTTTTATGTTTTGACCGTTTTTTTACGTTTTCGTATGTTTTTTACGTTTTCATCCGTTATTTAACGTTTTCGTGTTTTTTTACGTTTTCCTTCGTTTTTTAACCTTTCGTTCTTTTTTTACGTTTTCGTCATTATTTTTACGTTTTCGTCTGTTTTTTTACGTTTTCGTCAGTTTTTTACGTTTTCTTCCATTTTTTTACGTCTCGTCCGTTTTTTTACGTCTCGTCTGTTTTTTTACGTTTTCGTCAGTTTTTTTACGTTTTCGTCCGTTTTTTACGTTTTTGTCAGTTTTTTTACGTTTTCGTGTTTTTGATGATTACGTCAGTTTTTTTACGTTTTCGTCTGTTTTTTACATTTTCGTCTGTTCATTTACGTTTTCGTCAGATTTTACGATTTCGTCTGTTTTTTACGTTTTCGTACGCTATCTTTACGTTTTCGCCCTTTTTTACGTTTCCGTCCGTCATTTTACGTTTTCGCACGTTTTTTACGTTTTCGTTCGTTTTTTCAAGTTTTCGTCCGTAAAAGTATGACAACGTAAAAAAACAGACGGAAACGTAAGAAACAGAGGAAAACGTAAGAAAGCAAGCGAAAACGTAAAAAACAGACGAAAATGTGCGGAAACTGACGAAAACGTACAAAATTGGACGGAAATGTAAAAAATGGACAAAACGTAAAAAACAAACGAAAACGTAGAATAACCGACAAAAACGTAAAAAACTGACGAAAACGTAAAAAAAACTAACGAAAACGTAAAAAACAGACGCAAACGTAAAAAACTGACGAAAACGTAAAAAAACCGACGAAAACGTAAAAAAACATACGAAAATGTAAAAAAACTGACGAAAATGTAAAAAACTGACGCAAACGTTAAAAAACAAAAGAAAACGTAAAAAAACAGACGAAACCGTAAAAAACTGACGAAAACGTAATAAAACAGACGAAAACGTAAAAATACAGACGAAAACATAAAAAAACTGACGAAAACGTAAAATACAGACGAAAACGTAAAAAAACTTTTAAAAACTGATAAAAACGTACGAAGACGCAAAAAAGTGAAAAATTTGATGGTGGTGGTGGGAGGTGGTGTTGAAGAAGTGAAAGATTATGTCTGAAATATTGAAGAAGTAAGAAGTACTTTTTAGCACTTATGTCGGAAAAAAAAAACAAACTTCTTTGGTAACCTCTTCCTTCGTGAAAAAAAAAAAAGAGCCTAAGATTTTTTTTTTAGAAAAAACAAACACCTGACAAAAAGCACAACCCTTCATCACACAAGTCACAAAACCCATTGATATTCATTCATTAGCATCTAGACAAGATCATTTTACACACAACCCAGATCTTCAAACAAGGTAATCGAGTTGTTTTGTTAATGATATGTATAAAAGTGCCAAATGATGGAAAAAAAAAACATCACCGAAATACAAAGTAATTATAAAAAAAAAAAGAATTAAAAAAAAAAAAAAAAAACTAAATAAAAAAATAATTGTTAATAAAAAATAAAACTGGTCATTTGAAACGTTAAAAAAAAAAAAAAAAAAAATAAAAAAAAATAAAAAGAAAAAACAAAAAAAATAAATAAAAAAAAAAGAAAAAAAAAAAAAATTAAAAAAAAAATTAAAAAAAAATAAAAATAAAAATAAAAAAAATAAAAAATAAAAAAAAAATCAGAAAAAAAAAAAAAAAAAAAGAAAAAAAAACAAAAAAACAGGATTTCATTTATGCAAAATCGTAAAAAAATATAAAAATTATAAAAAAAATCAGGACCAAAAACGTGTAAATAAAAAAAAACACAAAAAAAACATGACGTAGGATAAACCGTAAAAAAACTGACGATTGAAAACGTGATTTATTAAAATATTAAAAACAGACGGACGACGAACGTAAATGAAATACGAACAGACGGAAATAAAACGTAGTAAATAAAAAAAAAAAACGTATGATAAAAAAAAAATGACGACGACTCGCAGGAAAGACGGAAAAAACGTAATTAAAATTAAAATTTTTAAAATAGTTATTTAAATACAGACTGGACGGAAAACGTTATAGATCAAGAAAAGAATCTGAAGATAGAAAACCGGTTTTAAAAATGATGACGGAATGGAAAAACGAAAAAAAAAAAAAAAAAAAAATAAAAAAAAAAAAAAAAAAATTAAAAAAAAAATGAAAATACAAAGAAAAAAAAAAAAAAAAACAAAAAAAAAAAAAAAAGAAAAATAAAAAATAAAAACAAAGACAAAAAAAGAAAAAGTAAAAAAGAAAAATGTATATAAAAAAAAAAAAAAAAAATAAAAAAAAGGAAAAAAAATAAAATGAATAAAAAAACAAACGGAAAAAACCAAAAAAAAGAAAAAATAAAACAAAAAAAAAAAAAACGGTCACGAAAACGTTAAAAAAACTTTTTATAATAATGTATTAAAAACGTACGATGATCAGCAAAAAAAAAAAAAAGTGAAAAATTTGATGGTGTGGGTGGGAGGTGTTTCGGGTTGGTTTTTCTGTTGGAGTAGTGAAAGTAGTGATGTCTGAATTTTTGAAGATATGGTTTGAAAGATGTTGTAATTCTTTGCACTTATGTCGGTAATAATTAATTTAATAATATAAATAAATATGAAAAAATAATAAAGATAAATATTTAGAATTATATTAAAAAAAATTTCTATATTAATTATAATATTACTATTAATATAATATATAATATTTTATAATTTTTATTACTTCTGGGGTTCTACCTCGTGCATTGTGAAGATAAAAAAAATATAAAATAAAAATAAATAAAGAGGCCTATGATGTTTTTTTTTTTGAAAAATATAACAAACACCTGACAAAAAAGCAACTTATTACCGTCATATCTCTATGTCTCTATTACCATTGTGATTCATTCTGTTGCATCTAGTCAAGATCATTGTACACACATAACCCTCTGATCTTCATAACAAGGTAATCGAAGTTTGTTTTGTTAATGATATGGTATAAAAGTGCCTCAAATGATGTCTTGGGGAAATTGAGCAAGGGAATGTTTGGGAAATTGCGCAAGGGCTTTGAGTCCCTTTAAACGGGACCTTGAAAATAACCATTTAACGGTATATCCGTTCCCCACCTGATGGCATTTTTTATTTATTTTTTTATTCATTATGTTCTTATGAAATATGAATTGATTAAATTTAACGAATCATTGAATCTGATCTTGTTAAGTTAGGGACTCAGGGTTTACTATTTTGCTTTATGATGTGTAATTCATTGATTGGGATTAATAATTTTGGTTTTATTGAGTTTATTTTTTCATTATGTTTGGTAATGTTAGGGGAGCTTGAGCCTAATATAGTTCGGACTAGATAGGGATGAGCACGGTACCGGTCCCGTACCGGTAACGTACCGAATTAGTGGTACCGATTTTTTCCCGAGCATAAATTAGTGGTACCGGTACCGTACCGAACGGGATTTGGGTACCGGTACCGGGAAATCGATGGTTTTTCCCCTTTTTTTCGGTAATTTCCCGATTTGGTACCGGTCCTGTACCGAACTAGTGGTCCCGATTTTTTTTTACTCGAATCATGGTACCGGTCCCGTACCGTATACCGGGATTCGGTACCGTTTCGGTACGGAACCGGTACGGTTCCGGTTCGGTACCGGGATTCGGGTCTATATGCTCATCCCTAGGACTAGACATCTTAGGGGATCTTAGAAGAGCTCAACTTAAGTGTTTGAAAAAACGATGAACCATAAGTGTTTCATTCTCTTCAGCGTTCAAACTCCGGTTCTCCAGGTTCCGTAACTTCGGCAACCGTTTCTGTGTTTTCCTTCGGAACCCCTTCAAACTTCTCAACATGCCCATTGGCCAGAACATCAGAGCAATCCTCAGACAACACAATACCCGAGTTTCGACACTCTTCTGATTCTTCCACTAACCATTTGGCTCTGTAACAATTGGTTCAGCTTCTATATTAACCTCTAACTTCCCATTTGGATCTGTAACAGTTGTAGCCGAATCTACTTCCTCTGTAAGATTATCACTAGGTTCTGACTCGTCAAGACGTCAACTGAGTACTACAGAATCTTGGTGAAATAAACTGTAACATTGGTGAACTATATACCAGCTACACTTTGGTCACGTCGCAAGAATCACAATGTCTAATAAACATCATATAGGATTACAACAAACTAAACATGTCTATTACAAGAAAAACAGCACAAAAAAGGTAAGCATCAGAAGCTACCGAGTGGGGCTAAATGACTAATTATAGACTTCTTGACCTCCATAACACCATTCTTGTTTTTGAAAAAAAAGAATGTTCAACTGAAAATAGATTATGTCGTTGGTGGATGTATCGTGTGGCTGACATTATCTTTGGTGGATCGTATCTTATGTTGCACTAGTTTTCTGTGTGATGGCGTCAAATGAACTTGGTGAATATTTGATAAATTGTATCTGATGTTGCTCTACTTTTATGTGTGATGGCGTCAAATGAACTTAGTTGAATTGTATCTGATATTGGTCTAGTTTTTTGGATTTGCTTGTCCTCGAGTAAATAGGCTTTTCTACCTAGGCAATAGCAATATTAGGGTCATTTAACCTACTATTTAAAAGCATTTTACAACACAACCTTCTAGACCTCGTAATTAAAAGCACGGAAAGCATATACTAGCACCTCACATAAGTGTTTGAGATTCTCTCTTTCACTCAGGTGTATAGTAAATTATAACAACTATGGCAAATAGAAAATTAACACTCATTACCTGTCATAGCATATAAATTACCATAGGTTTGGTAAATGATCAAACCTCCACCGCTAGGCGCAAGTATTAATCATTACTATCAAAGAGGTCTTTTAAAGCATTGTGGGGTGTAGGTGTAAGATAACATTAATGAAAACGGAAATGGATGGGATACATTTGGGGAGTGACTTTTGGGTGAATTTGGAGTGGAAGGGTTAGCTAATTATTTATAAGAATACTCGGTTGTTGGGTTGCTATGCCAAAGACTCGGATAGATATACAAAATCTAAAACTATACATCCATCTCTTTATTATTTTCTTTTTTGGACTCTATGATAAAACATAAACATAAGCAAATGGCAGATCGTACACATTTTTTTCACTTTTTTATATACATTTTTTTTTCGTACACGCTTGCCCTGCCATTGCTTAAACATATAATACATCATGGCGGTTTATAGATGCACCCCTACACTTGAACTTTTACATACTTGATAATTACAATCTAACTAATGACCCGAATTGAGGCGGCTCAACATAACATGGAGCTTATTGAGCTCTATTGAGGGTAATAAGTTACTTCTTCCCTAATTCTTCATAAGATAATAACTACCATGATTCCTAATCGTCCCAAAAACGTGTATTTACATGATAAGGAATTCAGCATCCGTGTTACTCCTATAAATTGAACTGGGTTAAAACAATAATGTACTAAATGCGAGTACATACAAGGTAGGCTAAGGCGATTTGAGTGTAACAATTAGTTCAAGGGTGACAATGCTCTTCATTAATAGTCCAGCTTAACCAAAAAATTACGAGAATTATGAAAAAGGTAGGCTCGGAGGGATGTACTAGGGGGTATCCTGCACTAAAAATGAGTGCATGGCAAGGGTGTGGGATAGTTATATAATTGATGTAACCATAATAACAATTACAGGTTTAAAACATGGGTTAATCCTTGTGCCTTATTTTCTTTAAATATCCTAATACTAACTATTGCTGGTTCTCTGGATGCATCAACAAAAACACAGTTTCTAGAATTTTAATATACTACTCGTACACTCATATAATTTAATACCGATGCCAATGCTCCAGAATAGGCGACAAAGACCATACGTTACACTATCCGTGAATGTCGAAATAGGACACATTATGGACTGCATTCGAAAACTTAACTCGAGAAAGCTAAAGGTATAAATTACCTTGGTATCAAAAATGGATACCCGAATTCTTATTGATTTAAAGGCGAACCTCATATTTTTGGGGTGCAATTCTGAGGGTTTTTTTTGCTAGTCATATACATTCCAATCCATGAGACGCTATTAATACTCAGTTTTCGTTGGTTTGTGTCATAAAAATTTTGAATTTGGGTCAAAATTACCTTTTACGTTATGTTTCGATATATTAACCATCATTTTAATGACAAAGCAAATGGCAATTAAAGGAATAGTTTCTAAGGCTTATTTTCCCCCTACACTTAAGTTGAACATTGTCCCTAATGTTTTATAGAAGTACCCATAAAAATGAATAAAAGGAAAAGAAGACAAGTGAAAGAAACTAGTATTCCATTGGTTTGCTTAGTAATGGAGAAGAAACATGCGATTAACTGGTTAATCAGTCCTCCAATAATCGTCTAATGAAACTTCCTAAGAACTTCCAAGCTACTTCTCATCAAATATAACATGTAATCAAAGACAAAGATAACTACACCAAGCATAAAATCGGCGGGATAGATATAAATACAATGAGTGTTTAGGGTTTGACTCTATGAAAGCAGTAAAGATAGGATGAGAGTAATGATATAATCATAGGTTTCTGCAGGTTTATAAAAGAATTACAGATTTTAAATGTTGTGCAAATTATTTTCAAAAATACTTGAAATTTTTTGGATTTTCCTGGGCTCACGACGCCGTTAGGGGAAACCCTGACACCCATCTCCAGCCTCTGAGAAAAAAAATCGTTTTCTTTGAAAAACTTCTTGCTCGCGATTTTATAAGTTATTTCCTGTATGAATTACTGCATGAAACCTAGGAATAGTCAATACAATCATATGACTCAGAACTGTCCGCGATGTAATTAATACAATTTTATTTTATCATGTTTGAATTGGTTCTTAAAAACCGGATATTTCCCCTACACTTATTTTGTTGCAAAATACCTTTGATTGAAATTAAGACGAGGTTAAAGACAAAATAAAGCATGATTACAAAAATGATGAATTCAAACATAAAAGAATGAAATGAGATGAATTAAAAAAAAAGCACTCCTAATATGCGATAAAAATAAACATTGGGTTGCCTCCCAAGAAGCGTTTTTCTTTATTTATGAGTCTTGTAGCTAGACTCGAAGTCACATGCTCTTACGTAACTTCTCCTTCATCTTCCAGTGTGATATCGTCACCCCTGTTAGTATTCAATATGTCCTTTTGATATGGTTTCACACATTGCTTATTTACGATGAATTCATTCCCATCTTCATCGTAAAGCTCGATTGCACCATTTTTCATGTCTTTGCTTACTGAGAATGGTCCGTACCACATTGACTTTAGCTTCTCGGGGAACATCCTTAGGCGTGAATTGAAGAGAAGTACTTTATCGCCTTTTTCATAATTGGTTGGCGTTTTTATCCGTTTATCGTGCCACCTTTTTGTTCTTTCTTTATAAGATATGGAGGATTCATAAGCATCGAGCCTCATTTCGTCCAGCTCGTTAATCTGCAAGAACTTGTTTGCTCCAGCTTTCATTAGGTCCATGTTACAGTTTTTTATGGCCCAGGAAGCTTTGTGCTCTAATTCGAAAAGAAGATGACATGCCTTACCGAAGATTATTCTAAATGGGGTTGTTCTTAGAGGGGTTTTAAACGATGTCCGGAATGCCTATAATGCATCATCTAATTTGTGGGACCAATATTTCCTGTTGTTCCTGATGGTTTTCTCAAGAATACCTTTATTGCCAGGTTTATGTTTTCAACCTGCCCGTTTGTCTGGGGGTGATATGCTGTGGAGAATCGGTGAATCACTCCATACCTTTTCATTGCTTTTTCCATTTGGTAGTTGCAGAAGTGGGTACCCCTATCGCTAATCAAAGCCTTTGGTATTGCAAATCTCGCGAATAGTCTTTTGAGGAAGTTCACTACATTTCAAGCATCACTAGCGGGAAAAGCTTGAGCCTCTACCCATTTTGACACATAGTTGATAGCTACTAGGATGTATTTGTTTCCATTTGATGAGGGAAATGGTCCCATGAAGTCTATCCCCCAGACATCGAATATTTTGCAGACTTGGATGTACTTTTGAGGTGTTTCATCCCTAGAGGAGATGTTGTCAGCTCGTTGAAAGGCATCACAACCTCAGATCTATGTGCTTCGCGGAAGATACTTGGCCAGTGGAAGCCGGCTTCAAAGACTTTTCTTGCGGTTGTGGCAATACCATGATGCCCTCTTGGTGGGCCGCTGTGACATTGTCGAAGGATTTGTGCCGCCTCATCCCTTGCGACACACCTTCGTATGATTCGATCTGCGCATTGTTTGAATAGGAATGGCTCATCCCAGAAATAATGCCTTAGATCGTTGAAGAACTTTTGATTTTCTTGGCGGGTAGAACGGAAGGGCAGTACGCGGCTGGCAAGGTGGTTAGTGTAGTCGGCATACCAAGGCTCGTTGTTTTTATAAGAGATTGCCATTAGTCGTTCTTCGAGGAAAAGAAGTCCCTTAGTTCGCTGGTCAGCTTCCCTAGTTCGGGTTTTTCAAGCGAGAGAGGTGATCAGCTATGAGATTTTCAGCACCTTTCTTATCGCGGATCTCGATATCGAATTCTTGAAGTAGTAGGATCCACCTAATCAGTCGCGGTTTTGCATCTTGTTTTGTGAAGAGATATCGCAGGGTGGAGTGATTTGTAAAAACGATGGTCTTGTACAAGACTAAGTATTGGCGGAATTTGTCAAATGCGAAGACGAGAGCTAAAAGCTCCTTCTCGGTCGTTGTGTAGTTCTCTTGTGCTTCGTTTATTGTTTTGCTGGCATAGTTTATTGGCTTAGAATGTTTTTCGATCATTTTCCCTAACATTGCTCCGACAGCATAATCACTTGGGTCGCACATGACTTCAAATGGTAGTGACCAATCCGACTTAATCATAATTTAGGCATGCGTTAGTTCGTGTTTTAACTTATCGAAGGCCTGGATGAATTCTTCAGAGAAGTTAAATGGGGCGTCTTTACTAGGAGCTAGGTCATTAGGCATGCGACTTGTGAGAAATCTTTATCGAACCTTCTGTAGAAACCAGCATGTCCTAAAAAGCTTCGGATGGATTTTACGTTCATGAGATATGGTAATTTGAAGATTGCGTTGATTTTTGCTTTATCGACCTCGATTCCCGAACCTGAGACCTTATGGCTGAGGACGATCCCTTCCTTTACCATGAAGTGACACTTCTCCCAGTTTAACACGAGGTTGGTTTCCTCACACCTTTTAAGCATTTTTTTTTCTAGGTTTTAAAGGCAGTGGTCGAAGGAGCTATCGAAGACGAAAAAATTATCCATGAATACTTCCATGCTATCCTCGATTAGTTCATGGAATATGGCTGTCCTACAGCGCTGAAAGATTGTTGAGGCGTTGCATAATCCGAACGGCATTCGTTTGTATGCGAAGGTTCCGTATGGGCAGGTGAACGTGGTTTTCTCCTGATCTTCTAGAGCGATAGGGATCTGGAAATATCCTGAGAACCCGTCTAGAAAGCAGTAGTATTAGGGATGGCAACGGGTCGGGTTCAGGGCGGGTTTTAGTGTACCCGTACCCGCACCCGTTTATAATATCCACATCCGTACCCTCCCCATTACCCGTTGGGTACCTAGTTAATATTATCCATTGGTTTTTTGGGTATCCCCACGGGTATCGGGTATCCTCAATTGAATATTCTATCGACAAAATCGCGGGTATCAAGATTAAGTCACGTTAAAACCCATCGATAAACTAAAGAAAAACGCCCTAATATATTCAAAAACTTTAAATGGTTAGAAAACAAATACCATATTAAACGATTTAACACTTTCGAATAATTCATGTACAACATCCAAATGTGTTAAATAATAAACATACTTATATAAAAAATACAATAGAAGAAATTATATATAATATATATGTACATTAATCATAATAATACTAATAAAGCAGTTACAACTTCAGGTAAACGGGTATGGGTACGGGTATGGGTAATTAGGGCGGGTATTACTAGAACCCGTCACCGAACCCGTACCCGACTAAAAATATTTATCAATACCCAAACCCGCATTCAAACCCGCCAACCTGCCCTCGAACCGACCCAACCGGTTCGGGTTTCGGTTTTCCCCGTCGGTTTCGGGTGCTTTTGCCATCCCTAAGTAGTATTCGTGCCCAGCTAGGCGTTCGAGCATCTGATCGATAAATGGGAGTGGAAAGTGATCTTTCCAAGTTGCGTTATTCAATTTACGATAGTCGATGCATATGCACCATCCGGGACCGTCCTTTGTGGGATAAGTTCGTTCTTTTCATTCTTTACTACAGTCATTCCTCCTTTCTTTGGGACTACCTAGACACGACTCACCCAAGGACTGTCAGAAATAGGGTAGATTAATCCAGCATCAAGGAGCTTTATGACTTCCTTCTTTACCACCTCCTTGATGTTTAGATTCACCCGTCTTTGAGGTTGGACACTTGGTTTGAACTCTTCTTCCATGAGAATTTTGTGAGTACAAAAGGATGAGTCGATCCCCTTTATGTCTGCAATACTCTAGGCGATTGCCCCTTTATGGTTTTTTAGAACTTCGAGAAGCCTGGCTTTCTCGATGGTAGATAACGCTGAGGAGATGACTACTGGGAGTTGGTTGTTTTTCTGGGGGAAAGCGTATTTAAGGTGTTTGGGTAATTCCTTCTGCTCTAGTTCAGGTGGTTTGATGCTTGAGGGTTTCAACCGATTTTTTAAGGATTTCCACTCAAGTGGCTCGACCGGCTCTGCCCTTGGGTAGAAAGAGACCGCTTGCACTTCGTTAGAGTCTCCCTCTTCTTCTGCTTCAGTTCATTTTCCGTCATGATCGACCCTGTCAACCTATTGTTCTCGGACAAGCTACGTGGTGTGATCAGCGCAGTACAGATAATCATCACGGGAGTATTTGGATTTCATGGATTTCCTAATGTTGAAGGTGACGGTTTCATTTCTGACTCTCAGATTTAACTTTCCTTCATGAACGTCAATTACGGCTTGTGCTGTGGCGAGGAACGGTCGTCTTAAAATGATCGAGACCAACTCGTCTTCGTCCATTTCTAAACTAACAAAGCGACTGGAAATTGATTTTGTTTACCTTACCAAGATATTCTCGCAAACCCCAATGGGGTATTTGATGGATCGATCAGCTAGTTGAATACTCATTCTGGTTGGTTTTAGTTTAGAAATCCCTAATCGTCAGAAGAGAGAGTGTGGCATAAGATTGATACTTGCCCCTAGATCAGCCAGGGCATTCTTTACTGCCAAGGGCCCGATAAGACATGGTAGTGTGAAACTCCCTGGGTCTTTGGGGTAAGTTTCTTTGGATGATAGGAGAACATTCCTCACTAAGCTTGACTAAAGAGGCTACTTTTTTGAGTTTTTCCTTATGTGAAAGGGGGTCTTTTAGGACCTTGGCTCCTTTTGGCATGTGGATCATAGCTTATAGGAATGGTAGATTGATATGAATCTGCTTGAAGATGGAGAGAAGTCGCTCATCGTCGTCATCCTTTTTCTGCTTCTTTACTCTGGACAGAAAGGGCAGATTCGACGACTTAGAGGGTTGACAAAAAATGGATGTCCAAGGGGCCTCTTCATCCTGCATAGCGCTTGATCCTGTACCCTCGAGTCCTTATCTTTTAGTTGTCCCTTTAGCGTGGTTGGTAGGTGTCAATTGCGATAGAGTTGGGAAAAGGAGGGTCTCGAGTGCTAATTCCAGATCTAGTTGTTATAGCAAAAGTTGGTGCCTATGATTTAGAAAATTTGCTTTCCCTGATTGTGGAGAGGATTTGGGAGAATTGTTCGTGAAATTCCTTATGATGCTGGTCAAGCATCTCTCCTATCCCTTTCGTGTGGAATTTCTTTTCAAGCATGAAGTTAGCGAGCTCGTGTTCAAACTTATTCCTAACAACCCATTTAGGACCATCCTCTCATTTTTCTTTACGTTTGTTTTTTCCCCATGGCGGTATATCGTTGTTCTGATAGAACCTCGGAAGGGAGAGATCATTGTAGATGTCTCCCCCAGACAAGCATACCTGCTCGGTTGGGTTGTTTTGGCTGCACTCAAATGGCCTCATGGGCCCCTCTACAAAAATCATAGATAAGAAAAGGGTTTTTTATCCCAGTCTCTTGAGTAGGTGTTTTGAGGTAGGAAATTCGTTTGCATGCCATTTTTAGATGTCCTTGGAATGTAGGTTGTATCGCTTTCAAAATAGAAGAAACGTCCATAGATGGTAACGGGTCATCCCACGGATCGTCTTGGTATTAGACGTATTCTTCTATTCGATTCCATCCCTCTTCTTCGGTAAGAGACTTGAAACAGAATTGAGTGAATTGATCGAGTTTCATACGGTTATCCAAAGATATGTTATCATGAAAGATTTGTACCAGAAGCCATTTTTGTACTCCATGATGGGGGACCTGTTTGATCAAGTTCTGGAAGCAGATCCATGCGCTTTTGATGGATTCGTCGGCCCCTTGTTTGAATCGGAGGATCATGTCTCTAAGGGACGAGGTGCGTCCTGCTAGAAAGAAGTAGTCAAGAAATCGCAATACGAGCTGATCCCATGTCGTGATTTGGGCAGGGGGTATTTTATCAAGCCATTCTACCGCTTTTCCTTTAATGGAGAAGTGAAAGAAACATAGCCTAAAAGTATCCCTTGTGGCTACGTCATCTTGTATGTTATCAACGATACTTAAGTAATGCTTTATATGACATAGGGGGTCCTCGCTTCTTAATCCTTAGAACATGCATGTTTCTTAAATTAACAGGATGTCGCGTGAGTCGACGATTCTCCCTGTTCGTTCGGCTAGGAGGATGATTAGGTTTTGAAAACCGGAAGAGTTAGGGTGATAATGTTCTCGTAAGGTTTTGAGAGGGGTTGACGATTTGGTTCTAGAGTCGTTGGAATAGGATGCTTCATCATCAAAGAGGTTTCTTACAGCTATAGCTAGAGATTCATTTTGATGTAGGTGTCAGTCGGCTCTCCTAAGCCTTTAGAATTCTCTTTCAGGTTCGTCGAGGGGTTTTGTTAACTTCCTAGCAGTGCTACGTGTCATAGTGACAGATTTACAAAACAGATGAAACAAAGAAAAGATAAACTACAAGAAAGTTAATATAACAAAAATAAAATCTAACTTGAAAGGATTCAAGCGAGTAGAACTAAGCTAAACTAAGTTCGAAACCTAACTATTCCCCGAAAACGACGCCAAAAACTTGATGTATGAGGTTGTCCTAAAGACTTCTACACGAAGTTTTACAACTCCCTAGGCAGTATACCTAATCGTTGCAGTGTAGTATAGGCAAGACTCGGGGGTTATTATCGTTCTCTAGGGGAATAGGTTGGGAAGGCTCAAACATGGCTTAGCCGAGATCTACGGGATTGAAAGGAGATTCTTTTTGTATTTTTATATTTAATAGAAAGTAGATAAAATCATGGGTTTGAGAGGTTGGTTTGATTAACTAATTAATTAAACTAAATATAATCTATACTACTGGTGATAAATTTATGATAAGATAGTGTATTTACTTAATCATGCATTACTCATTAACATTGTTCTCTAATCCTTGTTGCCTTGGTCACACTGTGATGATTGTCTAAGTATTTCTAAGTCATGAACGAATTCACGAACGCGTCTTCTATTTTAATATTCCGTTAAGGCAAGGCACAATAAAGGTAGTATGAAGACTATTAGAAGGCCCCTAAGAGTATATTAAATGCAATTGAAATATCTTAAGAGGGATCAACCATATTGGGGGTAAGGTAGTATGAAGACTGTTACCAGATGGTATCCTTTCTACACTTCTTGCGTTTCCCTAGACGTCTATGCCAATTTAATATCTTATGGCTAGTTTTCTAAAGCCTAACGCGCACATTCATCCCAAGAAGCAACAGTAAAATGATCTACAATCTAACTTTCAATCAACCATAAGTAAATACAAGGGAGGGTTTAGCCTAACATACTATAAAGAAAGCAAGAGCATAGATCAATCAAACAACACATAGGCATATTGAATGATTAAAGATAAAAAATCTTACTTGATTAAAACATGGATTAAGGTCAGTTACAACAGGGTTTTTAAGTCCTAAAGACGGCCTAAAAGCTAACAAAATACTTAGGGTTCGGCTCCCAAAAGTTATACAAAGTTACACACTTAAAACGCTAAATTCGGTTTTGTATATATACAGAAATCGCTGCGACGGCATCTAGTCGTAGTCGCGACGCCATCACAAAGTAGAATCTTCTAGATCCGATTTAAGTCGGTTACGTCCTGACGTCGTCGTCAATTCTCTGATGCCGTCACTAGATAGATCACGACGGCGTTGCTTTATGCTTGTGACGTCATCTCCACACTCTGTGAGCACGATTCTTCAAGAGATTTAGTGTAGGTCCGTTATAGTATTGTTTTTGTTTTTCTCAATGAGGCCCCAAGGTCACGTGTATTTCCAAAAATAATCATCCAAGTGCTAAAAAACCTGAAAACAAAAATTAAGCGCATAATCTGTCATATTTGCTATGATTTAGGGGGTTGAAAATGACCCTGATTTAGTGTATATATTGACACCTCATAGTGAGGATCTTTCCTCTATTACTGTCGATGCAATAATTTGAGTTAAGCAAAAACAACTCAATCTTGGATTTATAACCGAACGTATGACTTTTCATATGGATTCTACGATGAAACACTCATATGCAAACGATGATACATGTTTTAGTATTGACGTTATCGATGAAATCCTATAAGAATATATCAATGCTCTTCTCGATGAATGTAGTAAAATCCTTTACTCAATCGAAGGAACCATCCTCGAAGAAAAACTCTTTGCTGAATTTGATGAATTCATGGCAATGACCACCGAAGAAAATTCAGAATCCGAATCCGACACCAAAGAACCACAATTCGAAAAAATCACCTTTAACACCGATTATAAGATCAAGACATCTCTTGAAGAACCTCCTACGGATCTTGAACTCAAACCACTTCCTGATAACTTGGAATATGCATTCTTGGAAGAACCCTCTTTTCTTCCTGTAATCATATCATCTCAGCTTTCTGAAGAAAACAAAAACAAACTCGTTTCCATCCCTAAGAACCACAAGCAAGCCTTTACTTGGAAAACCACAAACATTCCTGGAATCTATCCGTCTTTTTGTAAACATAAAATTCAACTTCTGGAAGACAAAAAGCTAGTAGTTCAAAAACAAAGACGATTAAACCCAAATATGCAAGAAGTTGTTAAAAAAGAAATCGTTAAATTCTCGGACACTGGTTCATTATCAATCCGCCAATAGCCCTTGGGTAAGGCCCATCTACTATGCACCCAAAAAGGTGGTATCATAGTTGTTACCATCGAAAAAGATAAACTTGTCTCAACAAGAACTGTTACAGGTTGGCGAGTATGCATCGATTATTGTAAACTCAATGAAGCAACAGCAAAAGACCACTTTCCTATGCCATTTCATGGGATCAAAATGTTTAGAAAGACTCTAGAGAAAATATAATACTTTGTGTTCTTGAGGGTTTTCGCAATATTTTCAAATTCCAATCGATCCTATGGATCAAGAAAAAACAACATTCACGTACCCCTTCGGAACACACGCTTACAGGCGAATGCCTTTCGGTTTATGTAATGCTCCCGCTACTTTCCAAAGGTGCATGTTAGCTATCCTTCATGATATGATTGAAGAATCTATCGAAGTATTCATGGATGATTTTTTCTGTCTTTAGAAACTCCTTCGATCATTGCCTAATAAACCTCGATAAAATGCTCCAACGTTGCAAAGATGCAAATCTTGTCCTTAACTCAGAAAAATGTCACTTTATGGTTAAAGAAGGAATTGTGCTTGGACACAAAGTGTCCGGTGCAGGCCTTGAAGTTGACAAAGCTAAAATCGACGTAATCTCTAAGCTTCCATCCCCTACTAATGTCAAAGGAATTAGAAGTTTTCTAGGACATGCCGGTTTCTACCGACGTTTCATCAAAGACTTCTCAAAAATTACCTGTCCTCTAACTAAGTTGCTCGAAAAGGATACTTCACTCAAATTCAATGACGAATGTCACAAAGCATTCAATTCATTAAAAGAAAAACTCACATCTACTCCTGTGATCGTGAGCCCAGACTGGAATCTTCCATTTGAGCTAATGTGTGATGCAAGCGATTTCGTAGTTGGAGCAGTCTTAGGTCAAAAAGATGGAACCCATCTATTGTGCAAGCAAAACTCTCAATGTAGCTAAGCAAAAATATACGGTTACTAAAAAGGAACTGATGGTTGCAGTTTTTGCATTTGACAAATTCTGACCATAACTGATATTATCCAAAACAATTATTTACACCGATCACTCAGCCCTATTTAAAAAACAAGATGCTAAGCCACATCTTATACGTTGGATTCTGCTTTTACAAGAATTCGATAAAGAAATTAAAGATAAGAAAGCTGCAGAAAATGTTGCCGCGACCCACTTATCTTGGATTGAAAATGATAAGATGAGTGATAATAGTGATGTCGACAATAACTTTTCTGGAGAAACTCTTATGGAAATAACCACTAATGACACACCATGGTTAGCAGACTTTGCAAACTATTTGGTGGGTGATGTTATACCTAAAATGGATGAGTTTTGTTACCACAAAGAAAAAATTCTTCTTCGACCTCAAAAACTACTTTTGGGAAGATCCTTACCTTTTTAAAGTATGTTCAGACGTTATGATTAGACAATGTGTCTCAGGACCAGAAACTCGTACCATTCTAGTCAATGTCACACAAAACCCACGGATAGACATTATGGACCAAATACAACAAGCTAATAAATAGTCCTAGAATCAGGCTTTTACTGGCCATCAATCATCAAAAGCTCATACTCTTGTTCGCCTATGCAAAAAGATGTCAAAAAAACAGGAAATATATCAAACGTGATGAAATTGCCATTAATCTGCATTAGTATGCGATATGTTAGAACATATGGGGTAGTGACTGTATGAGACCCATCCCAAAAATCTTATAATTTGTATATCTTAGTGCTGTAGATTTTGTATCCAAATGGGACGAAGCTCAGCTTTACAAACCAACTGATGTCAGAGTTGTTATTTAATTCCTGAAAAACTATTCTGCGGTTTGGAATGCCAATAAGCTCTCCTAGCGACCCGAGTGGGTACTCACTTTTTGCAATAAAGATTTACATGAAAAAAAAACAAGAAAAATATTATGGGAGTTAACCCACACGTTTCTCTTTACATCATATCACCTCATATGGTGGTCAGTGAAAACAATAAAGAAGCTCTTTCCTTAAAAGAATCCTTGAAAAAACTATGTAAGATAATCCAGCTATCTAGTCAAGAAAACTTGATGATGCTCTGTAGGCCTTTCGAACCACTTACAAAACACCAACCAGAACCACACCATACAAACTCATATACGGAAAAAACTTCCATTTACCTTTTGAAATAGAACACCGAGCATACTGGGACCTTAATATCAGTAATCCCTTTGTTCATCACTGAGAGTGAGAAAAGAATGTTCTATTTGCACGAGTTAGACGAATTTTGCCATCAAGCTTATGAAAACTCTCGTTTATACAAAGCAAGAACCTAAGTCTGGCACGACAAAAAACTCAAAATGAGAAAAGAGTTTAAACATGGAAACAAAGTGTTGCTATTTCATTCTGAATATAAATTCAAACAGTCGAAACTCAGATCTCGATGGCTTAAACCATATGTAGTAAAACACCAATATCCATCCGGATACGTTAAACTATATGGAAAAGATGGCAAGACGTTCATTGTTAACGGCCATAGACTCAAGCTATACCATAAAGAAGATAATGACCCAAGGGAAGAACTTACTCCCTTCTTTCCCAAAGAATGAACCCTAGAAGTATGAGTCTAGCTAATGACTCATTTCAAAATTAAGCGCTTCTCGGGAGGCAACCCGTGCTTTAATTTAAGTGTGGAGGAGTCCCTCTTCCTCTGTTTTATTTTCTAAAAAAAACCTAAAAATATTTTCTTTTTGTATGCTTTTGTATGTTTACTCTTATGCAGGTAACATAGCTTAGACCTAGAAAATTATGGCGTTCCCTCAAAAGACAAAGCTCTCTCAAGCTATATATCTCTATGCCCCGGGAAGTAACTATAGTACCGTTTCTTAATTTTCCTATTTTTAGTATATCAGTTCTCACATGAGGGTATTGTTCAACTTACGTCTAGAGGGGAGAAGTCAAAATTAGGCAAAAACTAAAATTATCTTTATCCCTCCGATGTTTGCTTGTAATCAAGCCAAAAAATTTTCAACTGTATTTCATATAATAAAAAAATATATGCTTTTTTCCAAAAATAAAAAATGTATACTCTTAGTGTGGCAAAACTAACTGGATTGACACTATAACTAGCACAAAACCAGTCTACTAAATTGTGAGAATCAAACCTTAAAAGAATTCAGGTATCCACTTTGGTACCTAAGATAACTTCTTTCCTTTAGGCTGGTATCGTGTTAAGGTTGAATGCAATTGCAAGTGTCTCATCCGTCGTTACGGCTGTGTATTTGTAATTTTTCACTTTTTCTGGAGCATTGGTATTGGATAAAAATTATATGAGTGTGCCGGTAATTCAGTAGCTTCAGAACTTGTGCTTGATTATCATTTACTTAACCGCGTGGTAAGGTTAATTTATAGAAAATCTATGATAAGAGGTGAAAATAAATCCCACATAACTCATGTTTCAGCAAGCACTTCTCTTTTAGTGCTAATCTATTGAAGTATTAAGTGAAGAAAAATGCTCAACAATATGAAGGGACTGTGCCTACTTTAGTTATCAACAATATAAAAATAAAATATAAAGTTCAAAGTTTAGGAATTAAGTTTAGCACATGAATCGATACATGTTATTCACCTTTCATTTGCTTCATGTTTTGCCTCTTTGAGAAGATTTCTGTCTAGGTGGTCATGCCGCAACAAGCTGTTTATGTGTCTCGTACAAGCCTATGGTAGCTATCTAGATTATGACTGTGCAATTGAGTGACTTCACAATATAAACCCTATCTGAGTGGCTAGTATAACACCCCGTGTTTTAGGGTCATTGACGTCGTCAATAAATTCACTATGTACTTTTAGTATTGTACGCGTTTGCTTTTAATCGTAATCGATAAGTTAAATCGCGTAAGCTAAAAATAATCAATCAATGTAAACGGGCATCAAACAATTAAATGTTTACATCAAGCAAGTATTAAATAATTATTTTGAGAATAATTATGGTCATTGTTCATTTTATTTTTATTGGTTACGTATATTTACTACGTTTCGCGATAAAGTACGTTTAGGCATACCCGGAACCCCATTAATTAATCTACGCTTCAACGACATAATTAGGTTTTTTTTTTTATACAATCCAACACTCATTGTTTTATTAAAATTTTACCCAAGTTACATCTGTTGGTCAATATGTTCATGAAATAAACTAGCTAGGACATAAATACTTCAAGTATTTACCTTTTTATGAAAAACTACATTATGTAACTAGTAAACATGGAATTGATATTTATGTAAAATATCAAAAACTCTTCTAGTATTCCCTCCCCCCCCCTCATATTTTTCGTGTATAAGAAGACTAGGGGACAAAGAGCACAACAAATAAAACACTAGGAACCTTGTACTACAACACTAATCATTTGCTTGCTAGAAACATGTTTATTTAAACCTAGGATCCATTAAAACCCTATTCCTTGTTTTCCCTCCCTCATGTCCAACGACCAAAACCCCTCATAGTCTTTTTGATCTTTGTTTTTCCTATTTAAAACTAGTCTTTATGCTTATATTCCACTCTTATACTTCAAGTAGCACACACATAACATTTTCCTTAAGGTGAAAAGTTGATAAACACCCTCTCTTGCTCTCTACTCACCCACGGCTCAAAAACCCCTAATTAGACAATCCATACCTTGATTTTCTAAGAGCATACACACATACACACATCATTCTTAAGACATACTAAGATGTTTTCAGCATTGTTAACCATTTTACAAGTATTGAGAAAAGAATAGTAAGATTAGTGTTTTCTCCTAATTGGGTTTTTAAAGTTGCAAGCTTGGTTTTTATCTAAACAAGGTTTAGATTGTGTTGTCTATCATCATTGTTCATCATAAGGTCATTCTACCAAACCTTTATCTTTTCATTATCATGATTATATGTGTATATGATGTTTATTATAGCTAAATCACTAATCTAGGGACACTTTTTAAACATGTAAAAGAGATTTTTACTTGTGATCATTGTTTTTGTTAAACTATTTTATATTGTTATGACATGATGATATCATGTTAAAATGGGTATATAAGTGATGTACCATGTTGGTTAAATGAAAAGATGCATATGTATGAATTAGGGTTATAAAAGTACTTAAGGAAAGTTATTGTTTTCATGAGTTGTTAATGACTTGATAATCTTGTTATCATGGAACCTCATGGACTAAATATGGACTTTGGACTTTATTATATATATGACATATGATATAAAGAAATATGGAAGGCTTGTGGTAAAATTTACTAAGTTGAAAAGTTTTTAAAACAAGTATATGAATAAGTATATCTATTGGTTTCAAAGGGGCTATTGTGGTTCAAATTTAAAGGCAGCCATATTATGATCTATAAAGATAGTACACCTCATGACGATTACAAGGATGTAAAGAACTTGAAAAACGGATAAATAACGAAAAAGTTAGGGTAAAAACAAGTTATACGATAAATAAACGGATTTATAAAACAATTTATAAAAATTATATAAAACAGCAAGTTTAGTATTTTTAACAGATTACACATATTTTTAGGATTCCAAAATAATAAGAAACGAAAAATTTCAATTAATAACGAATATGTTATGAATTTCGCGAGTTTACGACAATTTATACTTTTATAAAACTATTTTTATAAAAGTTACTATTCATGACAGAAACTTTTATTTTTGTAATCCTCATAAATCAATAGAATTTTTAATTACGAGAACGTGCTTGAAAGAATCGCTAAAAACGGAGCTATAACGAATAAAATACGACGTTTACGGGTTTTACGATAACAAAAACTATAAAAATAACTTTATAACTGGTATGAACAGTAAAAGTACTGTTCATCAGAGG
>BQNB010024042.1:0-61155 GCA_026074375.1 Tanacetum coccineum
TATTTGACCCTTGTGTAATTTCATTACCCCCGGAAGATTGTATTATATCAACTTCATTATCATCATTGTCTTTTTCCGACTTTAAATATCAGATAGAATAATGTTGAAAGGGAATAGATCATTAAAGTACAAAACATTTTTTTCCTCTTCGTTATATTCGGACATTGATATTTCATCTTTCAAATCAAATTCGTCGATATGTTGAGGGTTTAAAGTGGGTTAAGTTAACAAATCAGATTTAGACGTTGGAGCATCATTGTAAACAATGGCTGGAAATTCATTCTTAAAATCTTTAAAGAAATCTAAATCATTTAAACAATTGACCGTAGGCTCGGGTGATGGAAACAAAGGCATATTCACTTTTTCATTATCATTTTCCGAATCCGTTTTCAAATTATTGACAGAAATTATTGTATAAGAAAACGAGTTTTTGTCAAAAATTACCATGTAATTTTTATTGTTGGATTCGTCAAACGATATTCTAAAGTCAATTTCATCGTTAAGAGAACTTACCGTGGGTTCACAAAAGTGTGTTTCATTCGATGTCAAATTATCATTGAAGACTATGGCTGGGAATTCGGTTTCAACGGATCTAAGATCGTAAATGTATTCATCATACCAGATCTTACCATACTTAGCAGTTTCCCAGTTAAACACTTTACCACGTTTTCGAGCCTTTTCTTCCTCAAGCCTGATATACTCTTCCATAGTAATGTTGGGGTCATCCATTTTAATCCTGTAATAAATTTGCTAGGAAAGAAAATTGTCAAATAGCTTAATACGCCATATTCAGTAAACTGAATACGCCGTATTGATGATAGAGTCGAATACGCCGTATTGAGTATTCGACTCAGAAAGTTACAACGAACTATAATAATGCACACAAACACACAATATGCAAAATATAAAATGCAGAAAATTAAACACACAAAACAAGCATGCAAATATGCAAATTGGTATGTGCTTAATTACACATACCTTTGACCCAACAAAACAAGCTTAAATGAAAAAAATGGACATAAAATGCCAAATATATGTGTGTCTTGCTATTTGTGTTGTGTAGGTAACGGATATTCACTAAAGGAAAAAAACGAAGCCAAACCAACAAAACCGAGCCCGAGATTAGAAAAAGCGTGAAAAATCGAAGTCGAAGACATGTGCATCTTAAATGGGCCAACCCGCACCCAAGTTAATGGGCCAAGCCAGCCCATTATGCCTTTATCTATAAACATTATATGTTAAAAAAGCCCAAATCCAAAACCATTACAACCGGCCTAATTAATATAAGCCCATTAGCCTAATACTACCCTTTTTGCACCATTAGTCCCTGGGTTTACACCGTTAGTCCTTATGGACTAACACAGCTAGTCCCTAACTTTTACACAGTTAGCCCCTACAACCCTTTCACCTATTACACCGTTAGTCCTTATGGACTAACACAGCTAGTCCCTAACTTTTACACAGTTAGCCCCTACAACCCTTTCACCTATTACACCGTTAGTCCATTTTCCTATAACCCCGTTACAAATCAAAAAACCCAATACCCCAAAAATCAATTACTCGCCATTTTTCACTATTCATCATCCCTGTCCCTTTCACCCTGCAACCCGACAAATCCCCCTCACACCCCACTAACACATTCCCCTAGACCACAAATCCACCTTGGCAATCCTATGATTTTTGATTGGTTGATGGGACATGATCAAGATTAATGGCTGAGATGGGCTTAAAGAAACACAAGATGGAATCAAGGGCTGAGATTGGAAGGCTTGAGGAGCACGCCTAATCCCTCTTACACAAGAAACACAAGAAGCACACCCCTGTGCAAGCTCTTCTAAATAAATAGATTAGGATTTTCAGTTTAGAGGAGGAGTTTGGAGGAGGAGTGTAGTCTTATTTTAGCTTATTTTACAGCTTATTTTACTTTAATATGTACTTTCCTTTCAAGCTTATAACCTTTTTATTATTAATAAAATCTCAGTTTTAATTCCATTTTAATCTTGTTTTTACTTTAAATGCATTTAAGCTTAATCTATGTTCTAAAGTCATTTTCATAAGCTAATAAGCTCATTTACTCCTGTCTAACTCAGTTAAGCTTTTTCAAAAGCTTAACTGAGTTTTCACTCTCAAAACTACCTCAGCTTAAATTCTAGATGATAAGCCAGAAAAAGATGGGCTTATGGACCTCACCAGCTTGTTCTAAACAAGATGGAGCTTTGTAGACAAAGCTCTAAAGAGCCTTTTTGCCCTTGTTTAAGCAAAGGGTCTTGTAAGTTTTCATTTTTTATTTTTTACTTATTTTACTGTTAGCTTATTCTACTGCTTATTTAGTGCTTATCTCTACTTATTTATGCTTATTTATGATGTTTATTGCTTATTCATGCTTGCTTAATGCTTTAATCATCTTTGTTTATGTTTTTATACAAAACTGCCTTTTATAGCTTTAAAATTGCTCATTCTTCTGTGCTTATTTTCAGTGCTTATATTTATGTTCTAATTGCTTATTTGTGCTTATTTAACCTTAAGTTTAATCTATTTTTGGTTTTTATAAACTTTCTAAGTCTGTTTTAAGCTTAAAATGTATTTTATGTTTTTAAAGGGGTGTTTGGCACAAGCAGCACTAACTCATGTTAGTGCTGTTTGAGTCATTTGTGTTTTAAAATACAACTTTGTCAAGTTTTTTTAAGTTCTTTAGATCAGTTCCAAAAGTTTTTAAAGGTTAAAACCTATTTTCAAAGTTATTTGTATCAATGTCTTTGAATCTGTGATCCTAAAGCTTTTGGAATCAGCTTATAGGCTAAGCCCTTTATAAGCTGCATATTAGTCTTGGTTTTTGCTTTATTTTGACTTCTATATGCATTAGAATAGAAGTTATAAGTGTTGCAATTGTCATTTGCAATTTTAAGTTCAAAACTGTCAAGTGTAGTTTTCAGTTTTAAAAAGTGTGAACATCACTTTTCAATCACAAATTTAGGGTAGTATAAGTTTGTTTTAAAGGTTGAAAATCATAGCACAAGCTTATTGTGCTACAAGCTCAATCTGTTTGAGCTTATTTTGGTTTTTAAAACTCTTTTATTAGCTTAAAATTAGGGCTGCAAAAGCCCTTTTTATCTTTTTAGAAAAAAATTTTAAAAACCAAAAATAAGTTTTTAGTAGAAAGCAGCATTTTTCAATAGCAAATTTCCTTACTCATAATGCTCCAAACTGCTTTAAATTTTGCTTTTCTTTAATAGCTTGTAGTTTCACGCTTAATCGTTTTAGGTTTTAGACACCAGCTTATTGATTAAGTAGCTTAAAAGTACCCTCTTAAGCTGTTTTGTTCTCAGTTTTATCAAAAAGCTAAGTTGGATATCTGAGCTTATGGCTTATTGGATTTGCTTAATTCTTGTTTAGATTTGCTTATTAGGTTAGGTTAAAGGTGTTTGTGGCTTATTTGGCCTAGGTTTAAGCTTATTTTAGCTTATAAGCCCAGACAGTTTAGACTTAAAGCCTTTTAGCTTTTATGTAAAACTGTCACTTTAATAAGCTCATTTCTAGCTTATTTAAGGTTTTCAGAAAAAGTCATTTCACAAAAGTTGCTTATTTTCAAGTTTAAAAGCTTTTTCATTAAAAAAATTTGCAAAACAAAAATGTTGGGAGTTGAGAGAAGTCTCAAGGGTTGAACCCGAGACCTCAACCTCACTCAACCAACATTTTAACACACCACACACTGCCAACTCGCCCTTGGGTCTTTTTCGTTATAACTTCACACCACTTTTCTTTTATCACCTTTTTGCCAAATAAGCTTTCAGCCCTATTTTGCTTATTAACAGCTTATTCCAATAAGCTGTGTGAACCATTTTATTTTTCCTAGGCTTAGAGTTGTTAAAAGTACTTTTCGTGAATTTTTCAGTTTTTTATAAATTAGTTTAATATTTTTAATAATATTTTCAGATTAAATCAGTTTTTAATTCATAATAAATAAAATAAAAGTCAAAAAAATATAATTCTTTTTTCTAAAATTGTTTTTAATCATTTAGGACTGTTAAAAATTAAATTTTCATTTTTAGGGTTAAAATTTTAGAATTTAGGTTTTTTAAGGCTCGAGTTTTGAATCCCGTTATCATTTTCGTGTTTTAACCTTAATTGCTTTCGTTTTTAGCTTGCCTTTATTTGTTTTTGCATTTCATTTGTAGAAATAGAATTCAAAATCAAATCTTCGATTATTCAAATCACGCGATCACAAATTTAATCACGATTTTCAATTCACGCCTCGTCGGGATACGACTCGGGAAGGTTTTGAATTTTACTTTGGTTAAAAGTAATCTTCTTAAATCCTTTTGGAATACTTACTCACTCTTATTATTTGATACTTTAGTTATATATTATATATATGTATTAAGTAAATTATTATATATATATATAATAAATAATAGAGAGAAGCATATAAAATATATATACAATGTATAGTTAAGTTTTTATTTTTATCATTAGATCTCTTTCTTTCTTCTATATTTAAAATTCACCATCTCCAACACCATCAAGATCCGGTTACAATCATTCCTTTCCGCCAATACAAATCTGGCCAGGTATGATCCAACCACTAACACACTTACCGCCATAAAAAGAAAAAAAAAAATAAAATCTTATCACAAGTTCCAAACCTTCGCCTAGCCCTTCCCATATGAACCAACCATCACCGCCGCCCACCACCACCATTGACTAAACCCATGCCACCTTAACCGTCACTGCCGCTACCCATCTCACTTGAACCCCCACAACCGCCACGCATCCAGTATCACCACCACCTGACACCACCTTAGCCTGTGTCATCACCACCTTGTCGACCCACCAACACACCGCCTTAAGCCATCAACAAGCCCCTCACGCTAACCCTTTTAGATAGTTATAACTCATTTGAGAAATAGAAATTTTTTAAAATAATGATCAGATGTTTTTCTATTAGAAAGAAATATCATATTTAAAAAGAGAACATATTTTGCAAAATGAAAATCACATGGAAGTGAAAAGATTAAAAAAAGGAGAGGTGTGATTGCACGAGGGTGTTGATTGTTGACTTGTTTTAAAGTCATCTCGAAGTGAAAAAGGTAAGGAAAAAAGAAAAGAAAAAAACGGAGCTGATGATCAAACGAGGCTCTTGATGGTTGATATGTCTTTGCAAATTGGTGGAAAAAAGTGGAATAATTTTATAGAAGTTAGTATATAGGGTGATGATCGAATTACTCTTTTTAATATATAAGAGATAATAATGAATAAGTTGTTGAGTATTTATTAGAAATACTGACAAAAACGAGTTTAGGGACTAACGATGTATTAGGAAAAAGACAAAAAATAATAACATCAACGAATACTTTTTTGAATTTTGTCTTTAAAGTTGACAGGGACCAATGGTGTAATAAAATTTTAAACGAAAAGACATAAATACCCATAGTGTGCAAGGCACATGGGAGAGTTAACGAACAAGATAACAATCATTATGTATAACGGGGCTTAGGGACCAAACGGGTAACAACAGTGCCAAAAAGGGACCCCGTATGAGAGTTCCCGTTATCTAGGGACCAAAAAGGCGAACATGGCTAACTATAGGGACCAACAGTGTAATTTACCCAAAGCATTATTAATGTCAAGCTAATACAACGTCCCAACCATTTTGCACAGCAAGATTAATCACACATCTAACAGTAACAATTTTCACAACAGGTGAAAAAGTTTCATCAAAGTCAATTCTTTTCTTTTGATTATAACCTTTAACAATATATCTTGCTTTATATCTCTCAATCTCAACATTAGACTTATATTTAATCTTAAACACCCATTTCCCACCTATGGATTTTCTACCCTTAGGTAAGTCATAATATCCCCAAAATCATTTCTATATAAAGCATCCATTCTTACATATCCATCCCTACGCCAGATCAAGACCCTAGTGCTTGGAAAACTTACAAGAGCTTCCCAATAATTTTTTGGTTCAAAAGCTTTGTTTAATTCAGTAGTAAAATAGAAGTTTTCAGAAGTAAGGTTTGAATACCCTACATATTTTTCAAGCCCATATTTTACTTTTGAATCAACAATATATTCATTATATTTCTTTGAAAAAACAGAAGCTCTTTCAGACCTTATCAAAGGCTGATTATTTAAGATTTGAATATGTTCTGTGGTTTGATCATCAGCAATATCATCCTCAGATAATGTTGTATTATGATCAGAAGTTGAAACCTTCTCACTCTTACTAGCAGAACCATTAGAACCTTGAGAGTGCCCCATTTCACCCTCAAATTGGTCAATTGTTGGATTGCTAAACTTGGAGGAGTTGCTACCATCACTCTGATCATGAGCATTTAAGCTTGTATCATCATTGGATATGTCAGGACCCTCATGAACAACTTCATCAAAGAAGTTAACATGAGTCATGACTAGGTTTTTCCACAGAATCATGTTTAATTTTAAAAGGAAACACTTTTTCAAAAAAATTTACATCTCTTGAAAAAATGAATTGTTTTCGACTAAACAATTTATATCCCTTTTTAAAAGAAGAATATCCAATTAAAACATATTTTTCAGCTCTGCTGCTAAACTTATCATGACTGTTAAGAATAGTAGCAAAGCAAAGACACCCAAAAACTTTTAGATGATTTAAAGATGGTTTTTTATTAAAAACAAGTTCATAAGGAGATTTTCCCTTCAGCACTGAACTGGGCAACCTGTTTATCAAATAACAAGCAGTAAGAATACATTCAGACCACAAATTAAGAGGAATTTCCCCTGAAACAAAAAGGATCTAGCAACATTAAGCAGATGCCTATGTTTTATCTTCACAATTCCATTTTGTTGAGGAGTGTAAGAGCAAGAAGTTTGATGTATGATGCCATTGTTTTCACAAAACCACTAAATTTATTATTAACAAATTCAGTATCATTGTCACTTCTAAAAGTTTTAATAGTTTGTTTAAACTGGTTTTTAACCAAATTATAAAAGGCACAAATACAAACAAACACTGCTTCTTTAGAGTTAAGCAAATAAACCCAAATAGCCCCGGTGAAGTCATCAACAATGGTCATAAAATACCTACGAACTTCCTTACTCTCAACCTTGTAAGGCCCCCAGAGGTCAAGATGCACAAGTTCACTAAGAACAGTGGACTTGTGCTCACTCAATGGAAAGGGTTCTCTAGTTTATTTAGCCTTTTGACAAATGTCACAAGGTATATTATTATTGATATTATTTTCAAAAAACAAATCATTTTTTAAAATAGTTAAGACTTGATCTGAGGGATGACCAAGTCTATTATGCCAATTGAGTTTGGTATTAAGAGAAGAAGGAACATTATTCTTAAACAGATTACCTTCCTGATTATTAAAATAATACAATCCGTTAACTTGTTTACCAATCCCCATTAATTTCACATCCATCAAATCTTGAGCCATAAGGAAACATTTGGACTCATCAAACCCAACAATAAACTTACTGTCTCTAGCCACCTTATGAACAAAAACAAGAGTGACAGAATATTCAGGAACAACTAATACATCATATAGAGTTAAAAAGTTAGTTTGAGATTTCCCACCTTAGTGATCAAAGCTTCTGTTCCATTAGGACGAGAAACCCTGATTATAAGATAGAAAATATCAATAACATTAACTAAATTTTTATCAGTATAAGTCAAGTGCTGATTAGCCCCTGAATCAAAAATAATACCAGTATGCTCAAGAGCAGACCTAGTACCAAAATTTGATTTAAAAAACTTATTAAATTTTTTAATTTTTATTGAAAAATTTATTATTATTAAAAATAATACCTGTCATATTGGCTTGAACACTTTTTCCTTTATCATTAAGAGAATTGTCTTTTATTAAAGAAAGAAGTTTGGAAATCTGTTCATCAGAGAGACTAGAGGAAGAACTAGAACCAACAGAATTATTGTTATTCATAAATCTTCTATTAAAGTTTTGAGTATTCTGATTAGTATTAGAACCATTATTCTTTTTTCCAAAATCAGCAGCATACCCAATCAACTTAAAACATCTCTCCACAGTATGACCACTGTACCCACAATTCTCACAAACCAGAGTAGGACCACCAGTACTCCTTCTATTCTAATTGTTATTAGGTCTAAGGGCATTGTTAGGCCAAGGAGTGTTACCAAAGGTTTAAGACATTTAAACAACACTCCTATTGTTGACACTGGAATTAAACACATAAGACTAAGCCCTTTGGGAAGGCCCAGTTCCTGAACCAGCAACAACAGCTCTATAAGACTCCTCACTAAAAATAAGAACATATGCACCTTTAGCATCAGGTAAGGGGTCCCTAGATAAGATATTACTTCTCAACTTCATATAAGAATCATCTAGGCCCATTAAAAATTGCATTTATTTCATAAGTTGATTATGCTTTTTAAAATCCTCAGCAGCATGACAAGTACACCTAGGAAGTTTGATAAGAGCATCAAATTGTTTTCACAGAGTGCTCAACTTATTAAAGTACTCAGCCATAGAAGAACCATTTTAAGTCAACGAGTTAATCTTATGGTGTAGATTAAATGTTATAGAACCATCAACTCTATCAAAAGTTTCTTTACTCATTCCAAACTTCATAAGCATTCTTTAAAAAAATATGACCCAAAAACGATTCTTCTGAAATTGAGTTAAGAATCCAACCCATAACAATAGCATTGACCCTATCCCATTGTCTACCCAAAACTTCATCTGTATAGAGTAAATTGCAAATATTCTCCCTGTGGTTTGCTCAGATTGCACCATTGGTCCCCAGGTATGCGAAATTCCAAGCGGCCTCCCTGTGGAGAAACCTTTGTTGCACTTACCCACCCTGACCACTAACGAAGTTAAAGTTGACCAGTCATAGCCAAATATCTAAGGGTAATATGATCTTTCTCTTTTTGGTCCCAATATGTTTGTTTTGAAAGTGCAAAAATGGTCTCATGGAGTACTATATATAAATAACACTACTGTCCTTTTCCCCCAATTTTCACACACAAACCATAACTTCTTTAAAAACCCTAAATTAATTTCCCAAATGAATTGCTTCTGTAGAAATCCAACGATTGTTCATACATCATGGACGAATATAAACCCTGGACGTCGTTTTCGTTGTTGTTCTCAATCCATTTGTCCAAATTTCTCTTGGGTTGATCCACCTATGTGTGCTCGATTAATTGCAATAATCCATGGGTTGTTAACATCAAGAAATGCACTTGAACACTCTTTGAATGCAATGGTTGCTCAAAATCGAAGGCTCAAGATTTGGCTTATTTGTAGCTGGGTGTTCTTTGTGTTGTGTTATTTCATGTAATGATTATCTTGAATATTTGTAAAACTGAACTTATAATTGACCATATAATGATGTAATGGTTAATAAATTTTGTAATATGTGTAATGAAGTTCAGGTTTTTCTATGAATCTATTTCATTGTATGTTATGCCTTATTTTCTAAGTTCAAGATTGCACAATTTGGAAGTGTTAACTTTATTGACAGCACAACTTGTATTTATTTCAAAATGTTAATTTATAAGAGTCAAGTTTAGAAACTTTGGCTTGTATTAAGTTTATTGACAGCAATTTGGAAGTGTTAAGTTTATTGACAGCACAATTTGTATTTGTTTCAAAATGTCAATTTGGAAGAGTTAAGTTTAGCAACTTTGGCTTGTATTAAGTTTATTGACAGCAATTTGGAAGTGTTAAGTTTATTAATAGCAATAGTTGGAAGTGTTAACTTCAAGATTGCACAAAGCTTATTTGGTTGCTATCAATGTGACATAAACAAGATGACAGAATTAAAAAACATATCACATAGCACAATTCAAATTGCACAAAACATTCCCATTACATATCAGATGGCACAATTCAAATGTCTATCAGATGGCATTAAGATACCATTGTCTATCAGATGATAAACATGACAGAATTAAAAAGCATTCTTAAACACAAACATGACAGATTTTCAACTTCATTTCTTTAATTTTATCAGGAGTAAGTCTACTTGCAGTCATCTTTGTTCTTTTAAAAGTTGATCCTGCAGAAGCTTGTGACCCTTGTGTTGCAGCTTCATTTCTAGGTTGACTTATAGATCTTTTTCTTCCTACAGTTTTCTTTGGCACAGTTGTAGCTCTTTGTCCACCATCACTTGAAACATTTGCTTTGCAAACTCTCTTATTATGCCATGTAGCTTTACAAAGACTGCAAGTGACTATTTTACCTTTTCTAGTTAGCTTGTTACCTTTGACCATTTCAATTTCTCCTGTACTCTTCTTTCTCTTTTTTGGTGGTCTACCTATCTGTGGATTCACTTTTGAAGGAAGCAAAGTTATTAGACATTCAAATTTAGCCCACATATCTCTGCCATTAACTGGATTGACCTTGTGGGAATAAACATTCATCCATATTTTAAGCTTGTATGAGTCATGAACCTAATCTTCAGGTGTGCCCATATCCATACCATTGTCTGCCATGTCATGAATTGCAGCAATGGCATGCTTATATGGGATACGTGATATTTCCCACTTCCTACAAGAACAACTTTTTTTATTCAAGTTAACTACACACTGGTCTTGGTAATGGCCTTTTACTTGAAACAAGTCTGAACCATTCTAGTCTACAGTACACTTAGTTAAAGCTTATTTAATCTTGTTAAAGAGTTGGTAACTGAAGGGGTAAGTGGTCCATCACATTTCTAAATTACTTTTAAACAATCATGATCCTCTTCATGAGGTAATCTTTTACAAATTATAGGGCAGTAATGATATGACTATCCCTAGCTTTTAACAACTGTCTATTGAAGACCTCACAAACATTGTTGATTAACAAATCACAGTGTGCCCTCCCTATAATATATGTTTAAGTGCTAGGTATTAGAAAACAACACATAAGCTATCCAAAAAGCATCAATTCATAAATACAGTATGAGTTTAATAAGAATACATACCAGAAAAGTAGGCTCTGCTCCAATGTTCAGGTGCAATCTTATTCAACCATTCATAAGCTTTCTTGTTGTAATCTTTCAACTCTTGCATATGCTAAAAAAATCATAAAAATGGAAAAAGTTTTGAAAAATAGGAAAATGGGGTGTTTTAAAGCTTGTGATTTCTTAACTCTCCCCACAAAAGTCTTTGCTACTTTTCAAAGATTTAGTTTGGGGAAGTTTTGAGGTATTTGGTTTTAGAGCATATAACATTGCGTGAGGACACGACAATCGCTTAGTTTGGGGAATTTTGATATGTGAGAAATCACATATCCTTTTTATACCAAAAATAGCCTTAAAATGAACAAATTGTGCAAATTATGCTTGTATATTGCTTGTTTTGTCATTTGTGATGTGTAGGTACGGATAATGCAAAAATCACAAGAAAAACGGTCAAAACCGGACAAACACGAACACAGGAACGGATAGAGTACACAAGAGCCGGAAAGTTTCTAGCAAAGGTCAACAAAGTCAACCTCAGTCAACCCTTGGTCAACCCACTAAAAGACAAAACCCTTAAATCTTCAAAAATAGCCCCTCAATGTTAAATAAATTTCACAAATGGTCCTTATACATTTAACACCGTTAGTCCTTTTTAATTAAAAAGACTAATGGTCGTTAGCCATATAACCAAATCCATTTAACCTTTCACCTTTTAACCCGAGCCTAAATAACATCACCAGGCCCAATTCTTTTTAATCCCGAGCCAAAGTCAACCCATCTAAACCCCGGGTCAAACATAAACGTATAAAAGTAAAAATAAGCGGCAAAAGTTGTTGTTACTGTTCATCGTCGTCCCAAGTAATTAACCCTGCATCAAAAACAAAGGGTAAAATTCAATTAATGATGTGGAACAAAGATTCGAGTACCAAGCTTATAGCTCAGTATCAAAACGTCACCACAAGCTATGATTGGTTAATTGGGACAAGGGGAATGACATGTGGGCTCAAGGAAACATACTCCAAAATGGGATTTTTGCACTAAAACTAGTGCAAAAGAAACACATAACTCCAAAGATATGGGATTGCTAGCTTGGCAATCCGTGTGCTTACAATTTGATCCAAGGGCTACAAGAGGGCATCTAATGATTGGCAAGGATTCAAGGGTTAAGATCAAGACTGAAAGGAGCGTGTATCCAAGACCTAGAAGCTTCTCTCAAGCCTAAAAATACAAGACCTTCTTCACTCACAGGAGATATCTAGCTTAATTTAGTGTAGCCTTAGTGTAAACATAGCTTATTGTAATTTTTAGCATTAATGTCATTTTAAATATTTGTAATCTCTTTTTAAAGCATTGTAATTCAGTTTTATTAATAAAATTGTAGTTCACTTTTAAATCTTGTGATTTAATTTGTTTTCACTTATGTACTGATTTAAATATGCTTTCAATTGTTCTAATAAGCTCTCAACCAGCTGTCATATCTACTTTTAAGCTAGCTAATTACTCAACTAAGCTTTCAAAAGCTTAGTTGAGCTTATCTTATTCAAATCCACAATCAAAATACCACAGCTTATTATAGAAGGGAAGCCGATAAGGGATGGGCTTCCAGGACTCCACCAGCTTATCTTAGGATAAGCTGGAGCTTGTTGATAGCTTAAAAGAGCATTTAAAAGCCTTGTTTTAGGCAAAGGCAGTTGTAAGTCTACTCTTTACATTTAGTAGCTTAAAATTGCAGTTCAGCTTATAATTGCTTATTCTGCTTATTTGTCTGCTTATTTCTGTTAGTTTAGATTACTTATGCTTATTGTAGTTGTCTTATGCTCATAAGGCTTAATAATTAGTATTAAATCTTAGTTTTCTATATTCTGTCTTAAAATCAGTGAAAAAACCAAAAACATTAGCATAATTTGTATTTTTGATTTTCTAGCTTATTTGATTACTTAAATCTGCTTATTAGGTCTTATATTAGCTTATTGATATCTGGTATCTAAACTTTAATCATTAAATCCAAACTCATAAGCTCAAAATGAACTTAAGTTACTTTAAGGGGTGTTTGGTACAAAGCAGCACTAACTAAAGTTAGTGCTGCCAAGGCCATTTGGACCTTAAGGTTGGATTTCAATTTCAATTGTGGATTTATGAGTAAGGAATTTAGGTGCTTAAAGGTTAAAATCTAGTTTTCAATCAAGTTAGTAGGTAGTTAGTAGATTCTGTTAGTGTAGGCTTAGTTAAAATAGCATTATAAGCTCAAGTTAGTTTTAGCTAAATTAGTAGTTTAATTTACACTCTCTTTAGTGATTTTAATAGTATAGAGTCAAGTTTTGTAGCCTGCACTTGTTGGTTTTAAGATTTGGTTGTTTCATGTGCAAACTGCATCAGCAGCAAAAAAAAGCCAATAGGCCATTTTCAATCTTTAAGTTCAGACTTTTTAATTAGTTGTTAGGTCTTCATTTTTAGTATAATAGTAGATTTTAGGCTAATCTTCATTTGTTTGAACTTAATTTAGTCTAAAAAGCTTAATTGGTAATCTGTTTTTAGCTTACAAATTAGCAATTTGTCTTTTCAAAAAAACCAAAAGTAACTCAGCATGTACTAAGTGTAATAAGCTGTTTTCAAATAGCTTTTTCTTTGCCCATTTGTTTTTCAAAATAGTTTTTAAGATCTGTTTCTAGTAGCTTTTAGGCCAAGGTTTAAGTAGGTGTAGGGCTAATAGCTATAAGGATCCATTAGCTTATCTAAAAATAAGCTTAAAGTTGCCTCCAGGGACTTTTTGGTATGCAGTTTTTACCAAAGTGCTTATTTGTGATTTTTAGCTTATTGCCCTTAGTTTTTGTTTAAAATCTGTTCAAATTAGCTTATTAGGTTGATATTTAGTTATCTATAGCTTAATAGGGCTAGAATTTATCTTATTAGTCTTTTCTTTAAAAATAAAAAACATAGGTAATTCAGCACAGTTAGTTTTTTAATCTGGCTTTCTCTTTGCTTATTTGATTTTCAAAATAGCTTTTGATTGCTGTTATAAGTAGTGTTTTAGCTAAGCTTTAAGTAAAGCTGTTTTACAACTTTGCTTTTTAGGATTTTGCAAAAATAAAAAAAGGGGAAACCAAGGAAGTCGGGGGTGAGCAAGACTCGAACCCCCGACCTCAACTTAGCCTCAACCCTTTTATAAGCCTTAACACACACTCCCCTCACCAACGTGCCCTTGGGACTTTTACGTCCAGGTTTGCACAATCAAACATTTTAACCTTTTTTTGAGTTTTTTGTATAATAAGCAATTCGATTGCTTATTTAAATTTTCTCGGCTTATTTAGTTTAGCTATTTAGGTTTTCTTATTTTTCCTACATCCTGCTTATCATAAGCTATTTTTAGAAAAAAATTAGGATTTTTAGCTTAAAGTTTTATATTTTTCGTGCATTAATTTAGTTAAAAACTTTAAAAAATCATAAAAAATAGAAAAATAATTAAAAAAATAATTTTCTTTTTTATAAAATTTTCTTTTATCATATTCTAGGCTTAGGTTGAAATTTACTCCCGTAGGGTTATTATTTCGAAAGTTCACTTTTTAATGAACGGGATTAGATCCCTGCTATTGTTTTCTTCATTTTTAAGCCTTAACCATTCTCGTTTTAGAATTTCTTTAGCATTTTTCTTTTTAAATAGTCATTTAGGAGTAGAAAAAGTTTAGACAAGTATTTAGGGTTTAATTTAGTTAAATTGCTTATTTGTCATGTTTTCTTATTCCCGTTAACGTTTTTTTTAGTTAGATTTAATTGTTCCCTTATTTTCTCACTATTAGGATTTTAGCAAACAATCACTTTCGAACCAATTCAAGACATTGTCCAAATAACAAACGAGGTCTTAATTTCATAAGTCTTTGGGAAAACAACCTGATAATCACTTACCGGTTAAACGTGTAGTATTTTTGTGAGATTTTTCCTACTACCTTTGTCCTCAAGGGTAGTTTTGGAATTTTCTATACTTTGGATATTATTACATGTATTATAATTTGAACATCAAATTTTTGAAAAGACTAACGGTGTTAGGGTTTTAAGGACTTATTGTGAATTTGGTTTAACATTAAGGCTCATTTGGGTATTTTAAGGGTTTTGGCATTTTGTGGTTTGACCAAGGATTGACCAAGGTTGACTTTGTTGACCTTTTGCTAGAAACTTCTGGCTCTTGTGCACTCTTTCCATTCTTGTGTCCGTGTTTGTCTGGATTTTACCGTTTTCTTGTGATTTTTGCAATATCCATACCTACACATCACAAATAACAAAACAAGCAATATACAAACATAATTTGCATAATTTGTTCATTTTAAGGCCATTTTTGGTATAAAAAGGATATGTGATTTCTCACATATCAGTATCCTGCAAGAAGAAATGTGTACATTCGAGACTTAGTTGACTTATGTGCTATCATTTCGGCTACTTAGAGGGATTAATTGTCTACATTCGGGACTTAGATTTGGTGTTACAATTTATATCATCACTATCCTGAAGGGAGAAATGTGCACATCTGGGACTTAATTGACTTTGGTGTTACGGTTTTGACTTCTTGAAAGGGATTAATTATGTACTTCTAGTATTTGGGCTTTATACAACAAGTCTTCTTGATGCGGCTTGCAAGAAAGCTTTGAATCTACTCAAAAAAGGATTGCTGGTTCGGGGGGAAGCTAAGAAAGCTTCTAAATGGTGAAAACGAGACTGACCACACATTGGTGGTTCGAACAAAGTGACAATGTCAGTCGCTCTTGGCTTTGTACGTTTCAGGTCATGTCTCGTACAGTAATCTTGTAAAAATGTAGTGTAACTTCATAGATATATATTGTGTTCGAGTATAATTTTTCAAGAATCTTTCAATAAATTCAAAATATTTTAAAATTTTGTACTCAACACTATATCATACCCTCATTAATTGAGGGGGAGCAATAAAAAATGTTTTGAAATATACTTTAATCAATTGATATCCAAAATATCAAAAGATTTACTAATTTTGATAAGGGGAGAAAATGTGATTAAAATATGCAATTAATAAATGTGATCATTATGACTTAAGTGCGGACTCCTCCCTTCATGTGCAAAACACTTTCGAATATCGATGCACATGTGTAGGGAGAGCATTTCTTAAAGAAGAAACTATCAAAGTGTACAATGTTTTGATATATATCAAACACTTTGATTGATTTTTAATGGTTTTATGGTTACGGTCACTATACCCAACAACCCACTAATTCACGAAGAAGATGAAGTCATAAGGTGGCTAGGGTTAGGTATACGTCCAATGATCCAATCAGAAAAATCGGTAGGGGATCTACCCATAGGACTTCCACTAGGATATGAATTAGAAGTCTTAGGAAAGACGGAATTGAAATAAATAAAGGGAAAAATGTTGACTAAGCATGAGCTAGCACTGGAAAATCATAACAAGGTTGATTAGTAATGACGTCTTGGTGCTGATAGTAATGCACGTCTGGTAAACATTGGATGGGGTATTAAAGGAATGAAACCAGAATAGTAAAAAGATATAAAGGTTGGAAAAGAAAGAAGCCTTCCTTACACTTCGACAGAAACCGATAGTCATCATGGACCCAGTGATGGAATACACAACCCTTCCCAGCCACTCAAGATCTCTCAAAATATTCTTGTTTTATTTCTCACATAGATAAACATGTTATCTATCGACTTTCTCACTTCGAGTTAGTTGATATTGAAAAGGTGGCTGTCAGCTCCAGCCTCCGATCACTAAACCAAAACGTACTTATTGATCCTAGAGCCAAAAGAGATCAATATAAATCTCATTAGGACACAATTCCAATATACACTTGTTGTTCATAAACAAAGATCACAAGTGGTATCTAAGAGTCATATGCATTATCCTTGTGATCTTGCCAGAACATTCAGAGTGATACTCTTAAGTTTCACAGTAACGAATGAAAATCCTTTCAGTGTTAACATCAAACAACACTGCGGTAGGTAACTTGCGAGATTCTATATGAATCAAGCTTGCGTCACCTGGATATCAACTTTGGTCCAATCAATGAATTGACGACTCAATCAGTCAGGTAGTAACTAACTGATTCACTCTTATCGTGTTGTCTACTTTGAGACATTCCGATAATGAGAACAAACTAGTGCAACTAGAAACCCTGTCAAGGAGATTCTTTGAATCTACCTGATCATAAGTATAATAGTTATACTGTAAAACAAGAAATCATAGGTTATTGCAACCGAACTTGGACGAATGACAAAGCCATATTCGTACATACCTTTTATTGCTAACCTTTATAAATGCAAGTTTAGACAACGATGACGCAATCTCATTCCAGCTAGGTCGGGTTCATAACCACATGCTCACACTCAAGACTTAAAGTTTCAAGAAATCAAGAAAGCTAAAGATCAAATAAAGATAAAGACTTTTGCTACTTTGATATTCTACATCTTCCTTAAAGTTATAAAGTGTTCAAGTTAAAGATTATCAAGGGAGATTGTTAGACAACATTCAAGATGATATAAAGTATGATCATGTTGGTCCAAAAACACAAGATCGTAAGAAGGCGTAGTATTACAAGATGATAACGTAATGATGCAAGATTTATGATCTCAAGATGTGCAAGATCAAGTGATAAAGGCTCAAGATCATAAGTTTATCAAGCATGAAGGAACAAGCTCAAGTCTTAAGATCTAAGAACACTATAAAAAGATACAAGATAAAGATCAAGATTCAAGACTACGAGCAAGATCAAAGAACATTCACAGAATGCTAAGTTTAAATTATTTGTAATCTGGAGTGACCTTCCTTAGGGGGAGATTGTTAGGATTCTAGAAAAGACTCGATCACTCCACGTATTTATAATCTTAGCTCGTAGTGGACTCGATGTAATAGTTAGTAAGCTAACCGGGCTAACCTATGGTAAGCTCGTGGGTGGACGGCCCATGTAAGACATATGTATACCCTCTCCACACATGAAGAATGTGTTGGTTCTATAATATACACACACTAATCTTTTGTTTCTCTCTCTAGAAAGTCACTAACCCTTTCTCTTTCTAGGATTAGACATATATACCATCTTGTGTGATATTGATATTGATTTTACATTGTTATACGCTCTTTATTTTTACTTTCTTTAAAACAAATAGATCTTGATTTAATTTCATTTTGATACCAAAATTTATTTGGATACTTAGGGTATGTTTGGCAAGAGGCTTATAAGGGCTTGGGCTTTTAAAATAAGTCGGTTTATAAAATAAGTTTTATTTGTCACGCGGGCTTATGAAAGGGAGATAAGTCATATGTCTCTATAAGCCCAGACTCATAAATGGGCTCAAGATCTTTAGTCGGGCTTTTGAACCAAAATTAATATATACCCACAAAAACATACTAACATATCCAAAATTAAAATAAATTCATTTTAATTATGTCCTTTTAGTATTTTTTTCTTGCAATAATAAGCCTAGCCCAAGCCCATTTGCCAAAACAAGTTTCATAAAAATACAAATTCAGTTTTTTTGCTCTCTAGCCCAGGACCTTTTGCCAAAACATACCTTTTAGAAACTACATCTCACTATCTACTCGGCATTTTGATCCAATGGGTTTGAGATTAACCCAAACCCTTTTCATCCTTTTTTCAAATATTTAATTTTCTAATCGTTAATCGTTAAACGAAAAAAATATACCATCACGACGAGCGTTAATATTAATATCTTCTACTCTCGGCAAACTTTTTTTTCGTTTTTTTCATGTTTTTTGGTTTTTTCTCATTTTTCGGTCCTTTTTCACTTTTTTCGTTATTGAAACTTGCATGAGAAATCACATATGATTAAACATTAGTTTGAATATTCTAATAAAATCACATGTGATATTAGTTACGTAGTATGTGATTTAACAAAATATCACATGTGATTTTATTAGTATATATTCAAATTAATGTTTAATCAAATGTGATTTCTTCATGCAAGTTTCAACAACGAGAAAAAACAAAAAAAACGGTCTGAAAACAAAAAAGACATGAAAAACAAAAAAAACATGAAAAAAATGAAAAAAAAAGTTTGCCGAAAGTATGTCAAAGTGGCCGTCTATAAAAAGATTGTTAAATGTTGATCGTGACGTTATAATTTGTTTTGTCTAACGATTAACGGTTAATGAGATATTTAAATTTTAAAAAATAGGTGAAATATTAAAATGCTTTTGATCTCATCCATTGATTTCTTTTTAAATAAAAGGTGGAGATGAGTCCTCTGGTATCTAAAAAAAGTATGGTATCCAAAATAACTCTCCTCATAGATCTTAAGCTAAAATTCAACTACGGTTATATTAAAAGTACCAGTTTCAACAAAAATAAAAAGAAGGATTTCATATATAGCCAATGAAACTTCAAAAATCACATATTTTTTAAAACATAAGTTTTCAATGTATAATACAATGATATTAAAACATAATTTGAGGAAATATGTAAAAATTAAAGTTTTTTTTGAGATATATGTAAATACCCCAAATAAAATACGCTTGTTAGTGAGGCGGTTTTGAAGGGTATTTATAAAGGGAGTGAGGTGGGGAGTAACAGAGTCGTCATATCACATTTGCAATACGTGGTTGACATAATTTTCTTCGGGGGTAGTGGGATATAGTGAATGAAGGGTGCTTCATTATTTTGAAGAGGTTTCGGAGTTTTTTATAAAGTGAATTTCAACAAAGAAGTTTTATTTTTTTTTTTTTTTTTTTTTTTTTTTTTTTTTTTTTTTTTTTTTTTTTTTTTCTTTCTGCGGAGGTGGTGTAGAATCTAGTGAAGTTGACAAAATGTCAAGATGGATGATATGTAGTATAGACAAGTTTTCATTCACATATTCGGGTTTACCTATTGGTGAGTGAATGAGTCATAGTAGTGCATGGAGGCATGTGATGGAAAAATTTAAGAAACATCTTTCGGAGTGGAGAGCTAAAATGATTTCTTTTGCGGGACGGTTAACATTGGTGAAAACGATTCTAGGTAGCTTACCATTATATTAATTTTTGATGTTTTGTGTGCCCGTGTGTGTATTAACAAACCTTGAGTTTATTCGTAAGGATTTTTTAGGGTGGGGTGGGTGAGGGTAAAAAATTAGCATGGGTGAAAGAGGAGTCTTTAATTACCTCTTTTGGGGAGGGGGTTTAAATATCGAGGCTTTATGGGAAAAAAATTAGGCTCTATTGGGGAAGTGGTGGTGAAGATTCAAAAAGGAGTGGGATTCTTTATGGGTTAAGGTCATTAAAAGCATTTACGGCGCAGATGGTAGGTTAGTAGAGGGTAGTGGTAGGGGGAGGGGTGATTTGTTGTTGTGAGTAGGTATTTTATGTATCAAGTTTTACTATTTATTTTATGCCGACTATACCTAAAAACAACACTTTAACGGGCAGTGTACCTGATCAAATGTAGATTCGTTGCTAAGTAGGGTTTCGATCACTAAGAGCGAGAGCGTTAATTCCCAATTCTATATGTATTTTAGTTATCTAAGTTAAACCTAAAACTAATGCAAAAAGGGGGTTTCAGCCTGAGAGATTGGCACGGTTTTGTGTATCTAACCTAGGGTTTTGATGACAAGTTAAGCAATAAACACACACAAGAAGATGAACAAACGATAGAGGAGCGGTCAAGAACTAATGTAACGAAAATGTATCAACCATGAATAATTTTATAAAACGCAGGTTTGTTTATTGGTTCAATGATTGTCTTATCTCGAAGGGGCATATCATTCCTTAAGACTTAGGCCGGGTTCTTTCATCTAAGGGACCATTAGGGGCCCCCCTACGGAAAACAAATCCTGTCACAATTAATGTGCCCGCATAAAGCATCCTTTTTGTTGATTATAATCTACCTTAGGTGATTAATAATGGGATCTTATTAAACCCTAGCCCATCGGGACTTTACCCACTTACTTGCAGATATAGAAAGCTATCCCAGACTCTTAGCCTACGCCCACAAAACACCAAAGTTGCAGCGCATTAAATATGTAGGACTAGACCCAGTTGAATGATAGGTCGCATACTTATGAGAACTATCTGATATCTAGTTAAGCTACAGGCGATATCCTTAGATACGGATTGAACGCATATTAAAGCACATAAACGAGTATCATGTGATAAACATAATCAACAATCAATGATAAATTAAGCAATAAATATAAACAAACCAAACATTAGATCTTCATAAACATGGGCTGATTACCTAAAGGTATCAGCCGATAGCATTGTAAAAAACCATATGTTTGATATATGAACGATTAAAATAAAAAACCTTAATCGAATGCATATTCGGTTACGCGAAGATTACAAGAGTTTTCCTATGATCTTGAGGCTCTTTTTTGACCTTCTAAGATCCTTTTATTTGCCTTTGATCGACTTCTGGGTTTAGGGAGTCCTTGCATACCTAAAATTGTAGTTTAGGGGTCTTTATTTATAGCGCCTAGAATACTGGTCGATACGCGTATCGATCGATGTGAGATACAGCATATTGGGGATTTCTTAGAGTAAGGACCACGGTTGATATCTTCCAGAATCTTCATGTATAATAAACCTTGGACTTTTCAGCTATAGAAGGTTCCTGATGCGGCGGTATAGATCCTCAATCCTTCGTGGTACACCCACCCACCCTTTTATTCTTGTATTTTATTTATTCTTCTCTGTGAAGGGTAGGCTAGGGGTACGCCTATCTTCTTGCTAGATACGGCGTATTGAGGTAAAATCAGTTGGTTCTTCTTTGTTGACCAAAGTATTATATATGGCGTATCGTTGATGTGGATATGGCGTATTCTTCAAAGTCAGGCAATGGTCTTTTAATTCGTCAAAGTCTTGGATACGTCGTATAGGTCTAGAATAATACGACGTATTTGCTGTCAGATCAGTAGACTTTCTCGAACTCTTCGTTTATGCTCCACAAATGCGTGCCTTTTATTCAAGTTTCACCAAGTACTCCGTAATTATTGCAATTCTCAAATACAAACGATTAAATAAGAATTCTTTGTAATAATCTTACAAAATGGGTTAATTACATGGGATAAATGATGCTATAAAATAGATGTTATTTGATGTCATCAAATATCCCCCCACTTTTTGAATCTACTTGTCCTAAGTAGCCTTTAGAATTTATGAAAAATGTATCCCTAAGGATTTTTTCGTTTTAAGCATTTAATTTTATTCTATTACAAGTACACAACCAAACACCTCACGAAATCTGGGAAGATGGACAAACCTCAAACATCACTTAACTACATCTATATGGTAACATGTAACTAATTCGCTAAATTGCTCGGTCATGATGAGTATTCTATCATAAGCTTGGCAAGGATACACATCTCCACCACTAGAGCTAAGGAGTAACAAGTTTATAAAGGTAAATATGGGTTTGTATGATAAGGCTTAAGGTTGATCATTCTACAGTCTTTCACCAAAAGTACAACACCAACAAGGCAGCTGAAGCACACATACATCGCCGTAATGACAGAGTAGACATGTGTGTTCGATCACATCCTCATTCGAGTTTAACCAAGAGTTTGGATGAAGAATGATATAAGTTAGGGATCTTCTAACTTTCACCAATAGTAATAAACCAACAAGGTAGCTGAGACATGTATACATAGCCGTAACGACAGAATAGACATGCCTGCTCGATTACATCCTCATTCACGTAAAACCCATGGTAAATGATTAGGAAAGGGAATTAAATTGTTGTTAAACAAAAATTACGAAACAAATAGACTAGGTCCAAGATATAAGTTTCTAGACACATTTTCCTGACTGTTAGCATGATAAAGACAACTATTTACAAATGTCTTGATCATTGATAAAAAACAACAACCAAAGTTGGTGTTCCCGTAACGGTCAACTTCCTAATCATCCCATACTTTACAAACTTTTACAAGACAAGTGGTGATATCTGCCACTTTATACAATACTCTACATCATTGATTTTTAAGACGTATCAACGGAAATAATCTGATCCATCATATAATTCCTTCGGTCTAAGCTCTTGCGATTATCTCTAAACGTTCCTTCTCTTTTTTGTTGCGATTTTTATAATTTTTTCGATTTTTTTAACATACATCTAACTATATACGAAACTCGGAGTAGTTTCACCATCTTCATGATCATAATAATTCTGGATAATTCCTTTGATAAATTCTTTCATTCTCTTTGGACCATACCATTATTGTTGTTGGTTGAAAAATACATGGTTTTGACTATTTTATTACATCTCCTATTTGCGATGTGCAAAATTTTCCAAACCGTACTAAAATTGACACAAGACTCGGGAAATACATACTTTATACTTTAAGCAACTAGCAACTGTAAAATAAACTTAATCTAACAGGGTAGGCTAAGGTGTAAAGGTGTAACGAAATAAACAAATTGGTGTAATTCCTAAAGGATTGGCTCTACGGGTTATTCTAGGGGTATATTACTCTAATAGTGAGAGTAAACAAAGGGTTAATACGGGGGTTAACTAACCAGTGCAGTTAGTTAATAAACAACATGTATAGGACGATTTGGGTGTAATCCTAAAATTTACCAATTTAAATAAGTTACTCCATCTAAATCCATAGTACTCATCACTGCGGTCTCGAATAGATATACCAATCCAAGTTCTAAAGTCTACTACATCACCGGCACCCTCATATTTTATGGAATTTAGGTAAACATTTAGAAACGGAAAGGTTAAATCCTCACAATATCTAACAAGGGTTATTGTGTGCGGGTTATGTAACATGTAATTTCACAAAAGTATGCTTGAAAAAATTTAAATTTGAGCATAATTTATGCATTTTAGTGTGAAAAATAGGACAAGTAAACATTTAAATTCCATCCCCCCGCTTGAATTATACAACGTCCTCGTTGTATAGATAAAACATTAAAAATGAGAATTTAAAAAGAATTAGAATGAGAAACTCCCCTGATTTTTGCTCGGTATATTTTCCAAGTTGCGTTTTTGAAAAAGACTATGTGTTGAACAGTCGCCTTGAAGTTTCAAGACTCCAACACTTTAAGATTTCCATATTTGTAAATACTCCACCAACATTCGTCGATTTCTCTTCACGAGGTCCTGTGTAAATTATCAGAAAACAAATGTAATTCTATCTCTGGTGTATTCGTTTTGTTAGACTCGAAATATAAACCTAAAACTGTACAGGAAGTCGATACGCCGTATCCATTCCCCATGATACGTCGTATTGATACCTGTGTCGAATACGCTGTATTCGTTTAACGAATACGCCGTATCGACTGTGCTAAAAAATAAAGACTGGATAACGTCCAGATAGTCAATACGCCGTATCCATTGGGTTTGGATACGCCGTATAGAAAATCTGGGAAGACAAACTTGATAAAAAATTGAAAATTACATTCCGGGTTTTCTCCCGGGAAGCACTTTTGTTTACAGAAAAGTCTTTAAGTTAGACTTGCCCCAATTTAATCCCATCCTTATAAAATAATTTGGGGTCGAACGGGAAAATGCCAAAATGGCACACCAATTTCTTGTTATGAAAATGATTGGAATCCTTTGTTAAAGAGATTCCAGGTCATGATATTAAAATATGACATCCCTTTGATAATATAATTACAAGTCATGATATTAAGATTTAATTCCATGATAAAAATTTCAGTTTTGAAAATTTATTAGATGTATCATAACTTGTTTCCAAAATCTTATTTGACCCTTGTGCATAGGCACCATCATCCGTATTTATTACATTACCCCCAAAGATTGTTTAAAATCAATTTTATCATCATCATTATCCTTGTCCGATTGCGAATTATCAGGATAAATTACGTTAAAAGGAAATAGATCATTAAAGTATAAAACATTTTGTTCCTTTTCATCACATTCGGACAACGATGTTTCATCTTTCAAATTAAACTCATCAATATGTTGAGGACTTAAAGTGGGTTCAGTTAAGAAATCTAATTTAGACGTTTGAGCATCATTGTAAACAATGGCTAGAAATTCATTCTTAAAATCATTAAAGTCTAAATCAAAACAACTGACCGTAGGCTCGGGTGACGGAAGCAAAGGCATATTGACTTTATCATTATCATTTTCCGTATCCGTTTTTAAATCGTTGATAGAAATTATTTTGTAAGAAAATGATTTTTTGTCGAAAATTACCATGCAATCTTCATCGTCGGATTCGTCAAACGATATTCTAAAGTCGAGTTTATCGTTGTTAAGAGAACTTACCGTAGGCTCACATGAGAGTGTTGCTTTAGATGTTAATGTGTCGTTAAAGACTATAGCTGGGAATTCAGTTTCAACAGATCTGAGGTCATGAACGTCTTCATTATCCCAGATCTTACCATACGTAGCAGTTTCCCAGTTATACACCTTACCACGCCTGCGAGCTTTTTCTTCCTCAAGCCTGATATACTCCTCATTAGTTATTGTTGGGGGTCGTGCCAATTTTAACTGTAATATTTTCGTAGGAAAGAAAACTGTCAAATAGCTTAATACGCCGTATTCAGTGAACTGAATACGCCGTATTGATGATAGAGTCGAATACGCTGTATTGGTATGAAAAACAATTATACGCCGAATCCAAGAAAATGAATACGCCGTATTGAGTATTCGACTCAAAAAGTTACAGTGAACTGTAATAATGCAGAAACACACAAACACAATATGCAAAATATAAAATGCAGAAAACAAACACACAAATATGCAAATTAATCTAAGCTAAACTAAACTAAAACACTAATAAATAAGAATTAAACAACTTCACTCCCTGGCAGCGGCGCCAAAAACTTGATGTGTCGTTATGAGTAGGTATTTTATGTATCAAGTTTTACTATTTATTTTATGACGACTTTTACCTAAAAACAACACTTTATCGGACAGTTGTACCCGGTCAAGATTGTAGCTTCGTGGTAAGTAAGGTGTTGATCACTTAGAGTGAAAGCGTTAATTCATAGTTCTATAGTATTTTAGTTATTATGTGAGAGTACATACATTAAATCTAATTTATGCAAGAACTAAGTTAAACCTAAACTAATGATAAGGGGGTTTTAGCCTGAGAGACTGGCACGAGTTTGGGTATCTAACCTAGGGTTTTGATGACAAGTAAAGCAATAAACACACACAAGAAGACAAGCAAAACGATTACGAGAAGAGGCTCGAGAACTAATGTAAAAAAATTGTATCAACACAGATAATCTGATTAAAATGCAGTTTATTTATTAGTGCAATGATTGTCTTATCTCGAAGGGCATATCATTAGTAGACTTAGGCGGGTACTTCTTTCCTTAAGACCTAGAACACGCTAATTCTCGTCAAAAATAGGCGCATCAGATAAAGCAAGCATTTGTTGATTATAATCTATCTTAGGATCTAAGTAATGGTGCTCTTACTAAACCCTAGCTCATGGAGACTTTACCCACTTACTGCTTAATGGCTCTCTATATACTAGTAGTCCACTGTCTGAGTCTTTACTAATTGATTAGAACGTACTCGTTGTTACCAAGGTTACCTTATGGCTCAACTAGGCTCACAATCAAAGGGCAAAGATAGGTCAATATTTGTGATCCTATGATTCTAGATATATAAATTGCAATATGGAGAGCTATCTCGGACTCTTAGCCTACGCCCAAACAACACCGAAGTTGCAGCGCATTAAATATGTAGGACTAGACCCAGTTGAATGATAGGTCGCATACTTAAGCACGTAAGCAAGTATAAATTGATAAACATAATCAAGCAATCAACGATAAATTAAGCAATCGATATAAACAAACCAAACATTAAATCTTCATAAACATGGCTGATACCTAAAGGTAGCCTATAGTCATTGTGAAAATACACACGGTTTGATATATGAACGATTAAAATAAAGAAACCTTAATCGAACGCGTATTCGGTTGTGAGAAGATTACAAGAGTTTTCCTATGATCTTGAGGCTCTTTTCTGACCTTCTATGCTCTTTTATTCGTCTCTTGGTCGACTTAGTGGTTTAGGGATTCACTTGCATACCTAAAACCTAGTTTAGGGTGCATACCTAAAACTGAGTTTAGGGTCGTCTATATTGTGACAACCATGACTTGAGCAGGTTAGTCAAACCGTTAGTGTTGACTTATATATTTGTTTCAATATATGGGTTATGTGTTATTTGTGCTAATATGTGTTTATATGTGTTTATGTAGGATATGTAAGATTGGATAATCAATCCATTGAGCGTGATCGTCTCAATGGGATTGGATTTGTGTTGGATTTTGTGGAGTTCATTTCGTTCATTTTTGGTGACAAGGAAATAATTTCGGTGATTGAAGCGGTTTCGCGTTAACTGTGTAAGTAATTATATGTATACGTATTTATGTGTTAGTAATGTTAGGTATGAATAAGTGTTAGTAGTTAGAATAAGAATGAAATGTGAATTTCTATTTTGGGAAAGTTAGGTTAAAATAAAAATGAAAAGTTATTTATTTTAAAAGTCTAGTAAATTTGCGTTTACGCAAAAAGGTATACTCAAATAAGCTTGGGTTTTTATAAAAAGTTAAGGTAATGCAAATAATTAAGTAATTAATAAATAAATAAAATAAAAAAATAAAATATATATGTATATATAAAGGGGAAATCGGCCAAAAAGAAAGGAAGGAAAAAAAAGGAAATCAAATCTTACAATAATTAAAATTGGTAAAAGATATCTAGTCTAAACCTTTTTGTAAACCTTATAAATACCAAAAACCCTTCTCCCCCTTGTTTTTAATTGTCCCAGCCGAATTTTATCATAGGATGAAGAAGAAAAATAATTTTTTTCAAGTTTGGTGATTTTTTTGTCAAGATTCAAAGATTTAAGGTATAAATTATAATCCTTTGAGTTAATTATCATTAAAAACATATAATAATTATTATGATGGATAATTAGGGTTTCATAACATCTGTAATTAATGATATAATAAACATGTTATAATGATTAGGGTTTAATTAAGATCATATGGGTGTATTCGTTAGGGTTTGGATCGCGTTAAAACATGATTTAGATTAGGACAGAATTTAAGGTTGTGTTGTTCGGCTGTTATCTTAATGATGGTAATAGCTTTTGTCAACTTTCCAGTGCCTATGATGTAGCTCAGAGAGTCTAGTTTCTAGAGCATCCAGCCTCGAAGGTTTTTGAGGTCGGGAAGTCATTCAAACGATAGTTGCAAGAAAAGTTGTCAAAGCAGTAAATACGGGACAGATTTAGGTCATATTACGAGGTATAAAACCTCCACTTAAATTCGAATTTAGCTTATCCCTTCTACAGGAGTTTAGTTCTATGTGTCTATTAGAAATCCCCCAAAATAGAGCTTCTGATTTAGAGTCTAAGTACGGTTTTTAGGTCCAAACTTTTTAGTGTGCAAACAGATTCAAATTGGGACTGTTTTGAAGTTTGATTTTCTTAGGAGTACTTGTGCATGTAAATGGCTCTTGGGAATCATAAGGTAGATAATATACTCATAAATGAACATAGTTGATTTTTGGTATGAATTATGAAGGTCAGTAAGTAGAGGTTTTGAGTACGTTAAGTCATGTTAAAATTCTGCAGTTTTGAACAAATTGTGACTAACTAGTGAAACTTGTTAACAAAGTGGTTAAAGTTAGGTATGGTGTCGAGGTAACCCATGGGGTTAATAGAACACCTTATACATCCATCATATGATTGTTACATGTGCATTAAGCTTTTGGCTTAGTAGCGTGTAACATGAGTTATTTTGTTGTTTAGATTTGTGCTAGTTGTTTGTGAAGCTTTTTGTTGGAATCTTTTGAGAAGCTAAGCAAAGTGATTTCATAGCCCGCTTCATCACAGGTTATTTTGGGTGAGAATGATGGCCCCATGTTGTCGTGTTAAATGTTTTTAACTTGCTGAGGTTTATGTTATTGGATCGTCGGCACTTCCGTCCCGTTGTTTTTATATAATGATGATATGTTTTGGTATTGTGGGTCCCAATATGCAAAATGAGGTTTGGCGTGATAAGACCTGGTAGGAAGCTAATAAGAGGCCATGTAGCGCCACATAATGGAATTTGGTATGATTGTGGACCGTGGGCACGTTCCCGTCCGTTTGGTTAATGGTGTCCGTGAATGTTCTGGTAATTGCAGCACAATTGAAAGTTTATTTTGGGATATTGTTGTATGTCCGTAAACCTAAGATTTTCCTCGCTCAACTTTAATACTTGACGTTTAAGCATCATTTAGGCACAACATAATGGGCAAAGATAGATCGAAGTGGCTAGAAGAGACCGAAGATGCATGGAGTTTATTATCTTTCTGTTTTGAATTAAATACGTTTGCATGAATTTGATTTGATTTATTTTTGCAAGTATTTATTGACTTAGACCCTCTTTCTCATTAATAAAGACACCAATAGGTTTTTGGGTAATTGTATGACACTTTGTGTCTTTGCTTTACTCTATGTTTTCATTTTAGTATCTATATATAGACAGCCATTTGTTTGTGATTATAAACTAAATCTAGTTTAAGCCAGCGTTTCTGCCATTGGCGGGGTGTGACACTATGGTAACTAAATCATTTCCAGAAAGTAAACCAGCGTTTTATTGAATACGAACACATTACAAGATATAAGTAGTAAATTGTTTTCTTACAAGAAGTTTTTAGAGGACTACCCTCAGCACGGACATGGAACTTTCCTGAATTATACATATAGATCAGGCCAAGTATAATTGTAGGACTAACGAATGCAATTGCAACATTTGCGTCAAAAAGCTTATGAATTTCATAATAATCGTGAGAGTAGTTTTGCATGAGTAAATAAGGAATCTAAGTTAATATGACAAAAAATTTCACAATACATAATTTGATAAATATATTAAAGACATCCATTTGTACCACGAGGTTCAAAAAAAAGTATAACATAAGTTCCTATCAAATAAAGTCTAATACATTTTTCCTCCGCTTTAGAGTTCACAGTAACAAAGGGAGGGTTCCCCTCCTTTAGTGGTTGATGTTAGACGTCGTGGCGCTAGAGTCTTTATAAGCTTTTCCTTTCTAGTACATGTCTACACGGTTCTAAAAAACCTCACAATTGTAACAATTACACTGAAGTGTCCCAAACTTTTCACAACTCATGAACATGTAGAGTTCGTTATGATTACTAGTCAGCAGTAGGTGGTCCAACAATGTTTGGGTTAAGTGGTGCCAAACATCTGGCAATTTCCGCACTATATAATGCATGGATGCAAATATGGTGGAAATTTTTACACTGTTGCATAAAGGTAGAGATCCACCATATGCCTTCTTGTTGATTGGCCAAGTAATGTATTCTCTAGGCACCTTATGCCCTTTGTTTTGTTGGCTCGAGCTTCCATTGTGGTTACCTTCCTAACACTACCTCCTGTACAAGAATTCTCTGCTAACCGTTGTTCTTCTTGTCATTCAGTCTGGATCATTGACTTACAGGCCATGCTGGTTTTCGTTTCATAAATAGCAATAGCCTCGATAGCATTACCCACTCGCTGGGCTACAACCTGCTCAATTTCCTCAACACTCATCCCTTGATTAACAGTTGTCATCATTTCTTGAAGATCACAGGAAACAAAATGTATATGAAGTTTCATCTAAGGGAAAATCATGACACTCTATGATCCCAACATATATGTAAGGTGAGACCACGTCATGCAGAGATATAAGATAAAAGCAACCATGGCATAAAATAAAATCCCACATCATACAGTAGCATGCTCATAACCACAACGTAGGTTTTATACTTAATACTACTCTCTTTTACTGAGTATAAGAGTACAAAAGGGTTTTTCATTAACGCTACCAACCTAGTATTACTCAAGTTTAGTGGGATACAATACAAAACGAGCTACACTAACAAATCTATTTGTCTATGGGCCAAGGTGCTTCTCAAGATTCTAGATGCTAGCCTCTTATGTTATCTTTAAGCGATTTAATGTTCTCTGGTGATGGTGATACTGATGGTGGTAGTGATGATAAAGGTAGTGCAACAACAAACTCAGTAATGCATGCCTCAGCAGATGGTGATCGCGGAGTATGGTGTTAAATAGACATCCGTATGACACAGGATTTAGTCTTAGAAAACAAGATGATATGGTGTGGAGAGGTGAGTGGTGTAGAAGCAGACTTATCAGTCTCAAATTGCATATATCCTAAAGCTTGAGGAGACAAGATCCATCTATAGTACAGCAGAAAGGGTCGGCTTGAGCTAGTCCCCTCCTCTCCACGCTTGTCCTCTTCAGTACTTCCTCAACATCATCATCGTCGCGTCATCATCAGATGACTCAAAACATCATTGTCTCTTCCCGTCGACAGGAAAGAATGGTTCAGCAGGATCCTCCTCAGGTCCCTCCTCATCCTCCACGCGGAATGGAGTCACAATGTAAAGCCCGGTGAAAGGCTGTAGGTAAGGCATTAGTAAGTAGAGCTGATCCACCATTGGTTTCCTTAACTCCTCATCAAAACTCACTGGAATTCCTTGGCCTCCCGGAATTAATATATACAGACGTGTAGGTAACCGTCGATGTGAAAACATGACTGCTTGCACGAGCAAACCTTAACTTATAAGTTATAGTATTATAAGACCAGTACGTAAATAAAATAACGCTCATGGCATAAATGAATGATGGTAGGAGATATCATAATCGATCAGCTTAAATGTTAGGTAGCGTTTAGACCTACGAGCTTATAGTTGCTACCTTTCCCTAAAGAAATGTTCCCAGCTATTAATATAAAATAACCCTTTATACATAATGTAGAGTATGTGCGAAAGAATGCAAACTCATCTTTGTATATATACATAAGACCCTTATAGTAACGTACGTACTATAATATGAACACGTATATGCATCATGTAAAAACAACTAATGCAAATAACTAGTGCATGTATGTCCTGTGAAAACCCCTTTGTATGAATGCAATGTTTGAAAACGGTTATAGTTCAACAAAAACATTTGACCTGGTTCTTTATAACCTTGGGTCTAGATACCAATCTGTAACACCCCCAAATTGGGTCGCAGTGGAATATGGGTTTCGAGTGTTACTTCATAGATCAATAGCACAAGATATATAAGAACGACCTTTAAAAGTGTCGTTTAAAATAGATACATTGGATTTAGCAAAATGTTTGATACAAAAGCATGAAGCTTTACTTATTCGTTGTTAAATTATACAAAGATTCTAGTTCCATAACAAATTGCTTCTCCAAAATATAATGCAACCAAAACTTTAATGCAAAGTGGCTCCAAAATAAACTACCACCAATGTATCACTTGGCACCCCGAGCCTTATTAGACCTCCTGATAAAAACACTGCTTTAAACATCAACAATAATGTTGGTGAATGTCATAGGTTTTTTGAATATAAATGTGTAGACTATGATTCCCGGATATAATACATTAAATGTAAACAACACAAAAATGAATTTAAGTTTCCTTAAGCTCATAAAAATATAAAAAAAAACACAACACTAAAGCTCGATGACATAATAATGAATACATATAAATTGGCTACATTCCCATGATGATGTTTCTAACCCAGAACATCCAAATCCGGCATGGTAATGTTCGTTGTCTCGTATTTTCGACACCATGATAGCGTAAACACCGAGGGGGCGTCACTCCTAAATAGATCTATTATAACATTGCGCGCTCACCCTCCAAGTGATTTACAATTCATGATAGTGGGCACATTGAGTTATCGCTACTTAGGCGAACACGTAATCAGTTTAAATATGAAATGTTCACTTGCGTCCAATTATAAAACAAAGCATGTTCTCACCCCAAAATCATTATAAAATGTAAAACGTGGGGCTATGAACTCACCTCGAGTGGATGAGTTTAACAATGTAAATCACAACAGAAAATGCGTCACAATTACGCCCGAATGCAACCTAATCAATTATAGGTCGTATGAGTACTAAGTACTTTGAATAACTACTACCATATATTGCTAAATAGTCTACATCAACATCAAAATGAGTTTGTGAATTCACATATTGTAAATTGCTTTGATAATATTATCCGATGGTTTTGATCTCATATAAATCGAATAAGTAATTCAATTGTCTTTGTAAAATAATATTTATAAATTTAGGACATTGTATAAATATTATATAAATGATTCTAAAATGTTCGCAAAAATTATATTAAAAACGAACCAACACTATACACGTCAGAAAATAGTGCACAAGTATAAAATAGTGCGTATCTTTCTCGTTTTAAGCCCGTTTGAAGATGTTTCTACTTACATGTTCTCGTATTAAGTTGATCTCAAAATATTACCTATTGATATTTTTGGAAATCCCCTGGTGAACATGATTTTTACTGTTCATACAGTTATAAGCTTATTTTTAATAACTTTAATTAACGTAAAACTCGTAAATGTCATATCTTATTCGTTTTAGATCCGATTCTAGTGATTCTTTCGAGCAAGTCTTCGTTATTAAAAGTTTTATCAAATAAATGATGTTTTCAAAATGTTCATGTCAGAGATGAACATAACCATTAAAAAAGATATTTATTGTTCGTAATCGTGAAAAATACATACTCCCTTCGTAATAATCCAAAATTATGATCCTTATTGTTTTGAAATCCTAAAATCATATACTAACTGAATAAAAACATTTATACTTTTCATTAGATGTGAATAGTAATTTTGTTTTTTATAAAATTTATTTTATAAACGCGTTTAATTAACGTAACTTAAAATTAGCGAACTCCTTCTGTTATCAATTGGTTTTCCGAGTACCCTACTGCCCACGATCCATGTGACATGTAGTATTTTAAAAAATCATAAACATATATGCCTAAAATTCGAATTCAAAACAGACCTTTTTGACATTTTCTCAAAATGTTTTTAAAAGTAATTTTATAACTTTTTAGTATTTACCACTTTTGTACAGTCCATTACAAAACCCCCCCCCCCTTTATTTAACACATGTAATCACACCTAGGGTCCTTATGTCCAAGAATTATTCCCAAAGTTTATCCAAGAATCACAAGATCCATAAGTTTACATACTCATTTGTCCATAACTTTATATATGTATACTTTTAAAGTAACTTGTTTATATATACTTTATATATATAAACCACTTATGTACAATACTTATATATCCATTATAACATGATATCAACATTCATATAACATATGACAAAATGTACCAAAACATAAACAAGTGTAAAAATCCATTTTTACAAGTAAATAAGTCCTTAGATGGTGATTAACTATATAACCATTATATACAGATAAAATCATGAATGTAAAGAAATTAAGGTTTTTAGGTAACCTTAATATGAAGTATGATGATGAAAAATATGATCTAAACCCTTTTTTAGATGACAAACCCAAGCTTTCAACACTTGAAAACCTTAATTCCAAGTCAACCCTAATCTTGGATATTTCTTGTTTAACACTTGTAAACCTTAAACCAAACCTTCAAACCTTATTGGGTTATCTTATATATGATGTAGAAACACTTGGAAATATGGTAAACAAAAATTGTATGGATGGTTTGTGGTGGTGTATGTTAGCCGTGGCATATAGAGAGGAAATAAGAGTGTTTGTTTTGTTTTTACCAAGGAAATGTATTATGTATGTGTTCTATCTTCTAGTTAGGCATTATATACCATAGAACTAGTCAAGGAAACACTAGAGCAATTCTTGGTCAAGAAATACATGGAAAGTCCTTGAGAAAAATATCTAAATGTTCCGTAAAACTAGAGAACAACTCATAAACATGGGAGTGTTTGTGTAGATAATATAATTGGAATTCTCCCATCTCATATCCGGGCCGTAGAGGAGTGTAATATTTGAATGTTATTTTGCAAATTTTGAGTATTGATATAATAAGTGGGTATTTGTTAAAAGCGTAGAAAAGTTTTGTGGTTCCGGGAAATGCCTAAACGCATTTACCCGAAACGTATACACTTACGCAACCAATAGAAATAAAAATTGAACAAAGTTAATAATTATCCTCCAAAAAAATTACTTAACACTTTCGTTGATGTTTAATTGTTTGATGCCCCGTTTAACATTGAATGATAATTTTAGCTACGCGATTTAACTTAACGATAACGATATAAAAGCAAACACGTACAATACAAAAAATAAATAGTATTTATTGACGTCGTAAATTGACCCAAAAATATGAGTGGATTAAAGGATTCTTTAGCGTTAATAATGCTTGCATGACCTTCATATAGGGGTCATTATGAAAAAGTAAAAGAGTTGGTGATGCTATTGGAACTAAATCAAATGAGTTATTTGAAGAGCTAGAATAAGTATTTCCTAGTGAAGCTGGGGAATAGTCCAGGGAAGCCGAGATATAGTCTAAAAAGTTAGAGGAAAAAGCATCCTCAATATTGAAAGTATGGTGGTTGGGAGAAGACATCACTCTGTTAACAACCCAGCGGTAAATAACATAAGTTACTTATATAATAGTATAATAGTTATGTACTTTACATACTATTCAGGAGATGTAGTGGCACAGAGGAATTTCTTGGATGGAAAAAAGAAAAGTAGTTATAGTTAAGGTTTCAACCTTGTTCTCTATAACCGTGGCTCTTGATACCAATCTATAACACCCCCATTTTGACAAATATAGCAGCGGAAGCTAATCTGGGGTATTATTTCATAGTACAACAGTCATAATCATAGAAAATGACTCGTAAAGAGACGTTCTTTGGAAAATTTAGTTATCATTCATTTATTTATCAGAGTTTTACAAAAAGAGAGATCCTAAAATCTTAAAACATAAAGTTTGAATGATATAGTCCTTTAAGTATATATAACTTTAACTTTAGAATTTGGCAAAACAAGTCCTTATAGTTATAACTTTAGGAAAATAACATTTTCAGCCCTTGTAGTTAATAATTTTCAAAAGTTACGATATATACCCCTTGCATGAAAAATATTTGCAAAACAAGTCCAAAATGTCATGCAAGCTTATTTTAGGATTCCAAAAGAGATTTGCAGCTTATAGCTTATTAGAATAAGCTAAAATAAGTTAGGATAAATAGCTTTTACGAGTTTGTAGCTTAGTAAAAGAGCTTATGAGTTTAAAAACACCAAAATGGGTCGAATGGTTTTTAAAATTCAACCCAATGGGATAAGCTTATAGGACTTGATAAAGAGCTTATAAAAGTAGCTTATTAAAATAGCTTGTGAAATTAGCTGGTAGATTTCACAAAAATGGCTAATTAGGGTTTCTAGGGCTCGTTTTGTTTTAAAAATTAAGAACACGCATGGTTTTGAGCTTAAAGCTTTTAACATATGATACTTATTAAAGATTTATAACAGAAATTTAGCTTATTTGAACAAGAATTAGGCTTACAACTTTGAAAACGGGTCAAAATGAGGTTTTTATGTTCGCACGCCTAGAAAATAACCTCGTGGCTCTTTCTTCTTGATTTCTTGGCTTCACTTCTGGTCTTGTAGCTTCTCTTGATCCTTCTTGGCTGTTCTTAAGACTCTATTGTTGTTTATGTTTGAGTTTAAAGTGTGAGATTGAATGGTAAAGGGTCCGGCTTAGGATTTAGGGATTTAAAATGTGGGTTAGGGTTAGGACAAGGGATAGATTAGGGTTTAGAATTCATGAATTAAGTACTTGTACCTTGTGTTAAAGAGGTGGTAAGAAACTAAAGTGATTTAGGAGGTAAAATGACCTAATTTGACTTTCTTGCATCATTGACTTGTACATTAAGCTTTAATGAGTTGTACATTGATTTAGAGGGAATTTATGATTCAAATATTATGCATTGTACACTTGTACACATGCTTTGAATACTTGTACATTCACTTTATATGTATACATTACATATAATTAAGGTTTTGATATAAACGTTAACGTTTAATGCTTGTTTTGAAATAACGTTGTAAATGGTACATTAAATGGATAATGTACTTGGTAAAAATGGTAGTAACATATAGACTTGACATATTATGAGGTTTACATGATGTAAACATAGATATAGATAGCATTGATAGAGGTTGTGTGAGCTTGTTTACTTTAGAGATGCAAATATCCACATCTATTTTTCAACACCACTCCATTATCCAACTAAATCTCGGGAGGAGATTTATGTAAGGTTGAGGGACTATAACAACCCGTAATTTTCCAGTATTTTCATCAATGTAATATCTACTTACTGTATTAAGTATTACTTCTTCACGGGAATAAATTTTCGTTTCATTTCATTCCATTACGCAACATAGTTTGCATTCCTAAAGTAAACGAGCTCACGCAACTACCTAAGCTATCTCTGTCTATGTTTATATCAAGCAAACATCATAACATGTCAAATCAATAATCTATTATCCTCTATAACATGTACGTTATCTATTTAATGTAGTTTTTACGACGTTATTATTAAATGAACATAAACCGTTAACGTATATGCCTAAACCCTAATTATATGTAATGTATACATTCGAAATGAATGTACAATCAAACAAGGCATATGTACAAGTATCATAGCATCTTATTTGAACAACTTTTCTCTCAAAATAAGCCATTTCCCTCCATTTTTCTTAAGGAATTTGTACCACTACTTTAACACAAGGTACAAGCTCACTATTTAAGACATTTAAATGTTATTTTCCTTCCATTTCAATTAAATGTACACTTTAAAAACCACAAACCCTAACCCGAAACCAAACCAACCCGACACCCCTTTTATTTCATTTTAAACCTAAAACTAAACCCAAAACCCTAATCCTAAACCCTAATCTTAACTCTAACACTAATCCTAAACCTTAATGTATCCCTAATCCTAATCCTAATCCACATTTTAAAACCAAAAATCCTAAGCCGAAACCCTAATCCAACCTGACACCTCTTTATTTCAATTTTGACCCATTTTAAGCAACCAAGCACCTTCATGACTCACCTCCTTGTCATCTTAAGCAGCTTACAAGCACCTCCATCAGCACCTTGGTCACCAAGCTTGGCCTTGTCACCTCTTTATCACCTCATTCTAGCCGTGGCCTCCAAAACCCTCTCCACATCTCCTATCTAGCTTCTAGCTCTCAATACTCACACACTAGCTCTTCCTTGTCATCCTTAGCAGCCTTAGATCCACCACACTAAGCAAACTTAGGCACCAAGGGTGTTTTCACCCTATAAATACATGAACCAAGCACCCTTTTCATTTCATCCCTCATAACTCATCTCACACCCTCAAATGGAATTCTAACCCTTCCATAGCAGCAATAGTATATCAATAGAAGTCCCTAAGACCAGGAGTGAAGCCAAGAACTAAGAAAAGAAGCCTTGTGAAGTCGTTACTAGGCATACGAGTGCTAAAAACCCCATTTGACCCATTTTGAGCTCAAGTAAGCCATAATCTTGTTCTATAAGCTAAATTTATGTTTTAAAACTTTCATAAGGCTTGCATGATCATATCTAAGCTCTTATTAAAAGCTTTAAACTCAAAACCATGCGTGGTTAATTTTCTAAAACCAAACGAACCCTAAAAACCCTAATAACTTGTTTTCTTTAATTCTATTAGCTAATCTCATAAGCTGTTTTAATAAGCTATTTCTATAAGCTCATTTGACATTTCTATAAACTTCTTATTATGTCTTAAAAGCTTAAACCCATCGGGGTAGAAATTATAAACCAAACATACCCATTTTTGATCATTAAACTCGTAAACTCTTTCAATAAGCCATAAGCTCGTAAAAGCTATTTATCCTAACTTATTTTAGGTTATTACAATAAGCTATAACCTGTAAATTACTTTCTATATTGAAAAATACCTTATTATGAATTTTGGACTTATTTTACAAATGTTTTCATGCTAAGGGGTATATATTGTAAATTTCGGAAATTATGAACTAGAGGGACTGAAAATGTCATTTTCCTAAACTTATAACTATAAGGGGCTGCTTTGCCAAGTTCTAAAGTTAAAGGATTATTTTATATATACTTTATATATATAAAGGACTAGTTTTGTAATTATTTATAAATCAAGGGTATATATTGCCAATTTGGTATTCTTTAAAATATAAAATAATATATTTTATATATATTATAAAAATATAGATAAATATTATAAAACCCGATTTTATTTAAACCCAACACATTTGTCGTTATTAATCAACGATCGACGCATTATAAATTAATTACGTTATGTATTTAACGTAATTTATTATCGACTAGCTTTTGAAGAAACATTAAAATCTTATTGCGGTTTGAGCTTTAAGAATTTGTGAGGGTAAGTTTGGATGAATGGTCATAACTAATGATCTAACTCGGAGACTGGTTTGAATTCGTTTCCTTCCGGCTTAAGGCATCTGCCACAACATTTGCCTTTCCAGGGTGATAACGAATCTCACAATCGTAATCTGCGAGTAATTCTAACCAACGGCGTTGTCTCATGTTCAATTCTTTTTATTAATAATATATTTTTTTTTTGAAGAATTTTGTGATCGAGTGAAAACCTACACTTTGTGCCATACAGAAATGTCTCTAGATTATAAAAGCAAACACAACTTCTCCTAATTCGAGATCATGGAAGTGTATATTTATCTTCAAAGTTTAGAGTTGTCGTGATGCATATGCAATAACTTTATCCTACTTGCATTAACACCGCTCCCAGTACCTTGATGGATGCATCACAGTAAACAACAAAATCCGTCGTTTCCTTCTGGTAATCTAAGATTGGAGCTTTACAAACAGCTTTTGTCCTTATATTAGTAATTGGAAACGACTCTTTAATCATCGCCCCAGAATATACTTCTTGTTTTTCTGGTTAATTCAGTCAAAGACTTTGCAATCTTCAAAAAACCTTCGATGAATATCTCCCGATAATAACCGCGATTCATAAGAAATGACGTATTTCTATGGGTGTAGGTAGGAGATGCCAAGTTCTAACTCTTCAATCTGGCGGGGTCAACATGAAGTTCATGACTATCAATTAAGTGTCCCAAGAAATTGCACGATATGAATCCAGAAATCACACTTGGAGAACATGCATACAACACTTCTCTTTCCTTGAGTAATTCTAGTATTATTCTCAGATGATTTGAGTGCTCTTCTTTGTTACGAGAGTAGATAAGAATATCATCGATGAACACTATCACAAATTTATCCAAGTATAGTTTACACATACGATTCATGAGATCCATGAATACAGTAGGTGCATTAGTTAAACCAAATGGCGTCACTTGCAATTCATAATGTCCATATCTTATTCTGAAAGCAGTCTTGGGAATATCTTCATCCCTGACTCTCAATTGATGATAACCTTATCTCAAGTCGATCTTTGAGTAAACACTCGAACCTTGAAGTTGGTCAATAAAGTTCATCGAAACATGGGTTACTGGGTAACATCTTTACGGTAAGTTTATTCAACTCTCGGTAATCGATACACATTCTGAAAGATCCATCTTTCTTTTTAACAAATAAGACAGGAGCTCCCCAAGGTGAAGTACTTGGTCGAATAAAACCCCTCGGTCTGCCAAATTTTGAAGTTGGTTAGATAGTTCCTGCATTTCTGAAGGAGCTAATCTATAGGGTGCTCAAGCTACAGGTGTCGCTCCTGGAATTAAATCGATTTGAAATTCTACTTGACGAACTGGAGGAAGGCCAGGTAGATCTTTAGGAAAAACTTCTGGAAATTCTCTGACTACTGGTATGTCTTCTAGTCGTTTTCTCGTCCGACTTCTTTTCCATTATTTGGGCTATGAAAACTTGACATCCCCTGGATATATACCTTTCGGTTTTTATACAGGATATGAGATTAGTCAAGTTTTTACTTCTCGTCCACCCGAATGATTAATGCTTTCACCGTCGATGGGAAATGTTGACTCCTTCTCATCACAGATAATCCTAGCATGATAATTGGATAACCAATCCATACCAATGACGACGTCGAAACTACCGAGTTTAATCGGCATAAGATCAATTTTGAAAGGTTGGTTTAACAAGGTCAGGATTGCACCCTGAATAACGGTGTTTGTGCTTACTAAGTTTTCGTCAGCCATTTCGATATCGAAAAGGATAATCTAATATAATGGGTGAGAAATATTTTAGCTATGAGGCAATAGATTATGGATACGAACATTTATCCTGCTCCAAATCAAATAATACTCTAGCTAGATGTTGGTTTAGAAGGAACATACCCGTAACTACGTTTGGGTTTTTATGAGCATTCCTATGCCTTAGCATATAGGCTCTTCCCTGGGCATTATTGGTGGTGGTCTTTCGGCACTGATTTGCATAATGCCCTTTCTCTCCACAGGCATGGCAAGTAACTGTCACTGTAAACAATTAACTTCATTGGCTGGCACCCTTTGTTTTTGCAGTTCTTAGTCAGATGGCCCACCTTATTGCAAATATTACACTAGACAGTGCAAGGGCCTGTGTGATGTAGAGTGCATTTCTTACACAAGGGACGATTTCCAGTATACCCATTATTTTTAGTTGGGGTGGCAGCATAAGCCCTGAAGGTTTCTTGCCTTCTGTTCTGTTGTGGTTGGTGATTATTATAGCGGTTGGTGGTGTTGGTGTTACGGTAGTTGTTGTTATTATTATTGCAGTAGTTATTGTTGTTGAAAGTTCTTCTGTCATCAAACTTTCGTTTGTGATCACTTGATACTTGCATCGGAGTGTGCTTTGTTACCTGATCCATTAGCCTCTGGGCTATGTTAATGGCTTCCTCTAGAGTTTGAGGTTTAGAGGCGGTAACATTCCCTTCAATACTTTCAAGGCAATCTCCCGATGAAAACTTCCATTATTTTCTCAGAATCTGGCACCATGGTGGGACACAAGGTTTCCAATTCTTGGAATATTTTCACATATGTCTTGAGATCATTCTCCTTCACATTCAGATGGTAAAATTTGTCTTCCATCTTCTAGACTTCAGTTCGGGGACAGTACTTCTTTATCAAAAATTTATTGAATTCAACCCAAGTAATCTTGTAAGCTTCTTCTATCCCAATAGGTTGGGCAAAAGAATTCCACCAAGATAGAGCTTCTTCAGTTAATGTACCAGTAGCAAACTTTACCTTGCAGTCCTCGGTACAGTTGCTACAGGAAAACGCTGATTCAGTTCTTTCAAATTAGCGGATGAGACCAATAGCGCCTTCCGTACCTTTTAAGTTGATAGGTTGGCAGCTCATGAACTCTTTGTAGATACATTGTCTTGCCACAAGAGCTTCTCTTGGTCTGGTGGTATTATCAGTATTTGCTATGTTAGCGGCTTGTGCTTCCAGAGCTGTGGTAACACTGTCAGCAACTAGTTTCCTGATAGCAGCCTGAGTCATGGTTGGTGCTTCAGATGTTGACATCCTTTTAGGAGGCATTCTATCAACATAAGATAACGACGAAATAAGAATGATATCACAAGTATCTTAAAATATTAAAGTTCAAAAATAAACATTGTCTACAATAGTGATGATCGAAATCAATAGATAATCATACAAATAAGTATCTATGATTTATTTAAGAATCATGTAAGAGTCATAACTATGGAGACGGAGATGACTATAAGATAGAAGTTGATTAGGATGAGATATAATAGTATATGAAACAAAACAGGTATTACGGGATTGGTCATTGTATTATATCATGAACAACTTGCCTTTGTACTGTACATAGTCAAAATTTGACAAGTGTTGTTATTTATACCACACATCCCATGGCTAGGTTAAAAGATATAACTAGTATCTAATCTAGTAGTTCGATGATCCTTTCTGGCTGTTCTTGAGTTTATAGATTGCATTAAGAAGACTTTCCTTGTCTGCTTGGTGATGGACTTGGATTTCTTCGATGATTTGTTCAAGATTAGCAATCCTTAAGCGAGCCAAAGCAATCTTGTTGTTATTTCCCATTTCCTTTCTTTAAAGTTTAGTAATTCGAGCATGAGCCTTTTGGAAGTTCTCAGAGAGCTTCCAGATGTCGAAATCTTGTTGTATCTTCACCCGCCGTTTCCGAGACCTTCTTTTTTTCTCTATGTGCTCATGCGGTCGAGAGAGAGTTCATCCATGTGATTTAAGATTTCCTCAAAAAAAAAAAAAAAAATTATTTAAAATATAAATAAAAAAAACATAAAAAAAAATTAATAATTATAAAATTAAATATAAATAAAAGAAAATAATTTAAAATAAAAAAAATAAATAAAAAGAAATAAATAAAAAAATAAAATAAAAAAAAAAAAAAAAAAAAAAAAAATAATTATAAAAAATAAAAAAAAATAACCAGAAAAAAATAAAAAAACAAAAAATAAAAAAAAATTAAAATAAGAAAAAATATATATAAAAAACAAAAAAAAAAAACAAAATTTTAATAAGAATATAAATATTAAAAAAATATTAAAAAAAAAACATTAAAATAAAATTAAAAATTTAAAAAAAAAAAAAAAAGAAAAAATTTAAAATAAACAAAAATAAAAAAAATAAAAAATATAAAAAAAAAAATTAAACAAATAAAGAAAAATAAAAATTAAAAAAAAAAATAACAAAAAGAAAAATATTAAAAAACAAAAAAAAAAAATAAAATATTAAATAAAAAAAAATTTTTTCAAATAAGAAAATAAAATAAAATTTTAATTTTCAAAAAATAAAATAAAAAAAAAAAATAAAAACATTAAAAAAAAAAAAAAAAAAAAAATAAAAAAAAAAAAAAAAAAAATAAAATAAAAAAAAAAATTAAAAAGAAATAAAAAAAAAAATTAAAAAAATATTATTAAAAATATTGGGGAAAAAAAAATTATAAAAATAAAAATAAAAAAAAAACAAAGAAATTAAAAAAAAAATTAACAAAAAAAAAAAAATAAAATTAAAAAAAAATAAAGAATAAAAAAAGAAAAAAATAATAAAAGAATTTATTTAATTTAAAAAAAAAAAAAATAAGAATGAATAAGAAAAAAATCTAAAATAAAATACAGAAAAAAAATAAATGATTAATTAAAAAAGAAAAAAATTAAAAAAAAAAATTAAAAAATAATTTTAAAAAAAATAGAAAAAAAAAAAGGAAATTTAAAATATAATGAAAATATAGATAAATTTTATAAAAAAAAAAAAAAAAAATTAAATAAAAAAAAAAAAAGATATTATATAAAATATTAATTAAAAAAGAATAAAAAAATAAAAAATAAAAACTCATAAATAGAAATTATGAGATAAAACAAGTAATAAATAAAAAAAAAGAAAAAAAAAATTAAAAAAAATCAAAGATAAAAAAAAATAAAAAAAAATAAATTAAATAATAATTAAAAAAAAATATTTGGAAAAAAAAAAAATAAAAAAACAAAAAATAATAATAAAATAAAAAATATTAAAAAAAAAAAAATTTAAATAAATAATTTTAAAAATAATATAAATAAATTTTAAAAAAAAAAAAAAAAAAATATAATAAAAAAAATAGAAAAAAAAAAAAAGCAAAAACAAATTAAAAAAAAACAAAATAAAAAAATTAAGAAAAAATAAAAATTTAAAAAATATAAATTAAAAATAAAAAAAAGAAAAAAAAATAAAAAACAAAAAATAAAAAAAATGATAAAAAAAATAAACAAAATAAAAATAAATAAAAAAATTAATAAAAAAAAAAAAAATAAAAATATAAAAAAATAATATATATATAAATTAAAATTAAATTAAAAAAAAAAAAAAAAATGAAAAGAAATGAAATAAAATAATCAAAAAATGAAAAGAATAATTTAATAAAAAAACAAAAATAAAAAAAAAAAAATATAAAAAAAATAAAAAAAATTAATTTCAACAAAAAAAAAAATACAAAAAAAAAAAAAAAAAATAGAAAAAATAATAATAAATTAAATTAAAAAAAAATATATAAGAATAAAATAAAAAAAAAGAAAAAAAGGAATATATAATAAAAAAAAAAACAAATAAAATTTTTAAAAAAACAATTTTAATAAAAAATTTTAAAAAAATTAAAAGAAAAGAAAAAAAAAATAAAAAATAAAATAATAAAAAAAAATAAAAATAATAATTTATTAAAAAATAAAATAATAAATAAATATTAATATATAAATAAAAAATAAAAAAAAAAAAAAAAATAGAAAAAAAATTGAATTTAAATAAAAAAAAAAAAGAAAATAAAAAAATAAAAAATAAAAAAAATCAAAGAAAAAAAAAAAATAAAAAATTTCTCTCCTCGTGATCGTTACCATACTTGGCTTACGAGAGCTTTTCCCATCTCAAATTCTTGAGGTAGGCAAAAGTAGAGGATAAATGATTGGTTATGCCTGTTCTTAGGTGACAATAAATACCTCCAGGAATAAAAGAATTCTTGATGATTAAACATTGGAGATAGCATTGTAGCGATGGTAGGCAACAATAGTTTTGGTGGTTGTAATAGGAGATTCCTTTAGCATATGTATGCATGCACTACCATCATAATAGGGTCATCAAGTGAAAAAAGTAAAAGAGTTGGTGAAACTATTAGTGTTTTCTATAATAATTGTACTCATTGCAATTATCACTATTTTTGGGTGTATAACAACGTAACCCACTATCTATGATGACTTGTATTCACACTATTTATCATATACCTATGAATTTCACTCAACCTTTGTGTTGACTCTTTTTAGCATGTTTATCCTAGGCAATTGAGCAACTTATGGCACGGAGTGGCACGAACTTAAGGACGTTCAACTGTTATCATTCAATCATATTCTTTTCATGTAGATGTTGGGACCTCTCCTTTTGTAAAACTCTGATATTATTGAATGATAACTAAATTTTCTAAAACGTCTCTTTATGAGTCAATCTGTAACACCCCCATTTTGATAAATATAGCAGCGGAAGCTAATCTGGGGTATTACTTCATAGTACAACAGTCATAATCATAGAAAACGACTCATAAAGAGACGTTTTGAAAAAAGTTGTTATCATTCATTTATTCATCAGAGTTTTTACAAACAGAGGTCTCAAAATCTACAGGAAAACATAAAGTTGAATGATAATAGTTTAGCCATCTTCAGTTCATGCCACTCCGTGCCATAGTTTGCTCAATTACATGAGATAAACATGCTAAAAAGGTCAACATAAAGGTTAAGTGAAATTCATAGGTTTATGATAAATAGTGTGAATACAAGTCATCATAGATAGTGGGTTATGTTGTTATACACCCCAAAAATAGTGATAATTGCAATGAGTACAATTATTATAAAAAACAATATTAATAGTGTATTATTGCGTCTAAGCTCATGGCACACAAACTGACTTGTGTATATATCAATAATGATATATATATATATATATATTGATAATGGCCCCCGGTGTAGGTAATTGCCATATACCTATAAGATTCAAATATAGTGCGTTCGGTTACCTATCCGGCTAACACAAACGGGAGTCGTCAATTCCAATAGTACTATAGACAATATTCGCGTTCACTAAACCAGTACGTTCGGTTACAAGTGATTAATGGTCCATGATGTGTGGGACTTTTGGCATAAAGAGACTTAGACTCTGGCAATAATATATTCAGGAAAGCATACAGTAGGAAAACACTTGTATTCATGATTTGTAGCATGTATCCCCCTCACGGGTTTATGAAATAAAAGATTTAAAAGTGAGGCTATGAACTCACCTTAACAGGGAAAATCTGATTGATGGCAAAAGTATATCAAGTGAAAGTAACGGCTTTCGTCACGCAACCTGGTGTAATATGTCAAGTCTTAGTGTGATTGTTTATGTTTCAAAAACTTCATAAAGTTTAACGTATTACTTGGATTTATTAATTTATGGAGATATTGTATCACTGTTCGGGCTATCATAATTCAGAGGTCATGCAGTATCGTTTGAGGAGCTAGGGCACTTTAAATCGTAAACCCAGCAAACTCGTCAAAACGTATACTCAAATGAAAACCCCTCACATGAAATTCCCTAGTAGCGTGATACAATAAGATTTTAATGTTTCTTCAAAAGCTAGTCGATAATAAATTACGTTAAATACATAACGTAATTAATTTATAATGCGTCGATCGTTAATTAATAATGATAAATGTGTCGGGTTTAAATAAAATCGAGTTTTATAATATTTATCTATATTTTTATAATTTATATAAAAATATATTATTTTATATTTTTAAAAATACCAAAAATGACAATATATATCCTTGGTTTATAAACTTTTACAAGTATAGTCCTTTAATTATATATAACTTTAACTTTAGAATTTGGCAAAACAAGTCCTTATAGTTATAACTTTAGGAAAATAACATTTTCAGCCCTTGTAGTTAATAATTTTCAAAAGTTACGATATATACCCTTGCATGAAAAATATTTGCAAAACAAGTCCAAAATGTCATGCAAGCTTATTTTAGGATTCCAAAAGAGATTTGCAGCTTATAGCTTATTAGAATAAGCTCAAATAAGTTAGGATAAATAGCTTTTACGAGTTTGTAGCTTAGTAAAAGAGCTTATGAGTTTAAAAACACCAAAATGGGTCGAATGGTTTATAAAATTCAACCCAATGGGATAAGCTTATAGGACTTGATAAAGAGCTTATAAAAGTAGCTTATTAAAATAGCTTGTGAAATTAGCTGGTAGATTTCACAAAAATGGCTAATTAGGGTTTCTAGGGCTCGTTTTGTTTTAAAAATTAAGAACACGCATGGTTTTGAGCTTAAAGCTTTTAACATATGATACTTATTAAAGATTCATAACAGAAATTTAGCTTATTTGAACAAGAATTAGGCTTACAACTTTGAAATCGGGTCGAAATGGGGTTTTTATGTTTGCACGCCTAGAAAACAACCTCGTGGCTCTTTCTTTTTGATTTCTTGGCTTTACTTCTGGTCTTGTAGCTTCTCTTGATCCTTCTTAGCTGTTCTTAAGACTCCATTGTTGTTTATGTTTGAGTTTAAGGTGTGAGATTGAATGGTAAAGGGTTCGGCTTAGGATTTGGGGTTTTAAAATATGGGTTAGGGTTAGGATTAGGGATAGATTAGGGTTTAGAAGTCATGAATTAAGTACTTGTACCTTATGTTAAAGAGGTGGTAAGAAACTAAAGTGATTTAGGAGGTAAAATGACCTAATTTGACTTTCTTGCATCATTGACTTGTACATTGAGCTTTAATGAGTTATACATTGATTTAGAGGGAATTTATGATTCAAATATTGTGCATTGTACACTTGTACACATGCTTTGAATACTTGTACATTCACTTTATATGTATACATTACATATAATTAGGGTTTTGATATAAACGTTAACATTTAATGCTTGTTTTGAAATAACGTTGTAAATGGTACATTAAATGGATAATGTACTTGGTAAAAATGGTATTAAGATTTAGACTTGACATATTATGAGGTTTACATGATGTAAACATAGATGTAGATAGCATTGATAGAGGTTATGTGAGCTTGTTTACTTTAGAGATGCAAATATCCACATCTATTTTTCAACACCACTCCATCATCCAACTAAATCTCGGGACGAGATTTCTGTAAGGTTGAGGGACTATAACAACCCATAATTTTCTAGTATTTTCATCAATGTAATATCTACTTACTGTATTAAGTACTACTTTTTCACGGGAATAAATTTTTGTTTTATTTCATTCCATTACGTAACATAGTTTGCATTCCTAAAGTAAACGAGCTCACACAACTACATAAGCTATCACTATCTATGTTTATATCAAGCAAACATCATAATATGTCAAATCAATAATCTATTATCCTCTATAACATGTACGTTATCTATTTAACGTAGTTTTCACGACGTTATTATTAAATGAATATAAACCATTAACGTATATGCCTAAACCCTAATTATATGTAATGTATACATTCGAAATGAATGTACAATCAAAAAAGGCATATGTACAAGTATCATAACATCTTATTTGAACAACTTTTCCCTCCAAAATATTATACAACTCTTTTAATGCACAATGTACAAGTTAATGAAGCACGCATTCAAAATAAGCCATTTCCCTCCATTTTTCTTAAGGAATTTGTACCACTACTTTAACACAAGGTACAAGCTCACTATTCATGACAATTAAATGTTATTTTACTTCCATTTCACTTCAATGTACACGTTTAAAAACCACAAACCCTAACCCGAAACCAAACCAACCCGGCACCCCTTTTATTTCATTTTAAACCTAAAACTAAACCCGAAACCCTAATCCGAAACCCTAATCTTAACTCTAACACTAATCCTAAACCGTAATGTATCCCTAATCCTAATCCTAATCCACATTTTAAAACCAAAAATCCTAAGTCGAAACCCTAATGCAACATGACACCTCTTTATTTCAATTTTGACCCATTTTAAGCAACCAATCACCTCAAGCACCTTCATGACTCACCTCCTTGTCATCTTAAGCAGCTTACAAGCACCTCCATCAGCACCTTGGTCACCAAGCTTGGCATTGTTACCTCTTTATCACCTCATTCTAGCTGTGGCCTCCAAACCCTCTCCACGTCTCCTATCTAGCTTTTAGCTCTCAATATTCATACACTAGCTCTTTCTTGTCATCCCTAGCAGCCTTAGATCTACTACACTAAGCAAACTTGGGCACCAAGGGTGTTTTCACCCTATAAATACATGAACCAAACACCCTTTTCATTTTATCCCTCACAACTCATCTCACACCCTCAAATGGAATTCTAACCCTTCCATAGCAGCAATAGAAGATTAACAAAAGTCCCCAAGACCAGGAGTGAAGCCAAGAACTAAGAAAAAAAGCCTTGTGAAGTCGTTACTAGGCATACGAGTGCTAAAAACCCCATTTGACCCATTTTGAGCTCAAGTAAGCCATAATCTTGTTCTATAAGCTAAATTTTTGTTTTAAAACTTTCATAAGGCTTGCATGATCATATCTAAGCTCTTATTAAAAGCTTTAAACTCAAAACCATGCATGGTTAATTTTCTAAAACCAAATGAACCCTAATAACTCGTTTTCTTTAATTCTATTAGCTAATCTCATAGGCTGTTTTAATAAGCTATTTTTATAAGCTCATTTGACATTTCTATAAACTTCTTATTATGTCTTAAAAGCTTAAACCCATCGGGGTAGAAATTATAAACCAAACATACCCATTTTTGATCATTAAACTCGTAAACTCTTTCAATAAGCCATAAGCTCGTAAAAGCTATTTATCCTAACTTATTTTAGGTTATTACAATAAGCTATAACCTGCAAATTACTTTCTATATTGAAAAATACCTTATTATGAATTTTGGACTTATTTTACAAATGTTTTCACGCTAAAGGGAATATATTGTAAATTTCTAAAATTATGAACTAGAGGGACTGAAAATGTCATTTTCCTAAACTTATAACTATAAGGGGCTGTTTTGCCAAGTTCAGTTAAAGGGTTATTTTATATATACTTTATATATATATAGGACTAGTTTTGTAATTAATTATAAATCAAAGGTATATATTGCCAATTTAGTATTCTTAAAAATATAAAATAATATATTTTATATAAATTATAAAAATATAGATAAATATTATAAAACCCGATTTTATTTAAACCCAACACATTTGTCGTTATTAATCAACGATCGACGCATTATAAATTAATTACGTTATATATTTAACGTAATTTATCATCGACTAACTTTTGAAGAAACTTATAATCTTATCGTATCACACTACTAGGGAATTTCATGTGAGAGGTTCCATTTGAGTATACGTTTTGACGAGTTTGCTGGGTTTACGATTTAAAGTGCCCTGGCTCCTCAAACGATACCACATGGCCTCTGGATTATGATAGCCCAAACAGTGATACACTATATCCATAAATTAATAAATCAAATATGATAAAACATTATGAAGATTTGACAATCAAACTAAGACTCGACATATTACCCCAGGTTACGTGACGAAGCTGCTTTCTTTCAATCGATATTCTGAACTTTCCCGCCCATCGTACTACCATACGGACGCATTTCATTTGATATACTTTTGCCATCAATCAGATTTCCCTGTTAAGGTGAGTTCGTATCCTCGCTTTTAAATCTTTTGAATACTTTATAATCTTGCGAGGGGGATACATGCTTAAACCATGAATGCAAGTATTTTCTAAATGTATGCTATCCAGATATATTATTGCCTAAGTAGCTTCCAGTGCCAATATTTCCATATCATGAACCATTAATTACTTACGAGTAAACGCAAATATTGTGAATAGATCTATTAGGGGTGACGACTCCCGTTTGTATACCCGTTCATGGGGTAGCCAAACGCACTATATTTGACCTAATGGGTAACCTTGGCAAGTTACCTTTCCACGGGGACATTTGTTCCTCAACCTATGTCACTACGGTGATTTTCCATGTTAACGTATTGGGGTCATGAGCTTAGATGCAATAATAATGTTTTTCATGATAATTGTCCCTGCAATGCAAATATTTTCATTATGATAACTTGTATTCAACTATTACATTTCATACCTATGAATTTCACTCAACCTTTGTGTTGACCCCTATTTGAGATGTTTATCTTCAGTTTAATTGAGCCAACTTATGGCTAGGAAATTGGCAGGACTTGAAAGGAATGGCCTTAAATGTATCATTTCAAACTTTTTATGTTTTCTGTAGATTCTTGGGGCACTTCCTTTTGTAAAACTATGATATTATTGAATGATAACTAAATTTTCTAAAACGTCTCTTTATGAGTCATTTTCTATGATTGTGATTATTGATCCATGAAGTAATACCCCAGATTAGCTTCCGCTGCTATATGTCAAAAATGGGGGTGTTACAATATGAGTGTCTAAAAACCTATGTTTCTCACCAACCATTGTGTTGACGTATAAGCATCATTTTCAGGTATTCAGCAAAATGATGTTAAAGTTAGGAAAAGTGGCTAGATGGACCGTAGGCAGCTGGCGAAGTTTAGTTATCTAGATTTCGTTTATTTGTTTTGGATGATGAATGTTATTTGTTTTGCGCTGTTAGGATGTATGAATGTTTGCATGTCATGACGTTGGCATGAACTGCCTTTATTTCAATGTCAGCCGCCTTTAGGATTTTGTTGATGTGTTTGGGTATTTTCATGACACTGTGTGTCTATACTTTGTACTATTTTCATGCTTTAGTTTCTCTATATAGACACCAATGTGTTGTGATGATTCTCTTTCTCGTCGCGCCTCGCGTTTTCGCCTTGGCGGGGTGTGACACAACATTAAAGAGGGTTTTGGAGATGTTGAAGAAGTATAACAAGGATGTAAAGTATGGGTATGTTGACCCAAGTCCTAGTGATGCAGATGCTGAATACTTACAATTTTATGAAGAATACATTAAAGATCGTTTGAAGCGTCGTGATCAGATGAGACGTTGAGAAATGTACGTGACTAGAAGACCGCTCAGATCAAGAAGGGATCACCCAGAATAATCGGCCCTTAGGGGGAGACTGTTAGGCATGAAAAAATGTCGATTATGATACTTTAGTGGTTTAATTAATTTAGAAATGTTTAAACTTTATTTTATATGTAATATTTAGTCATGTAATAAGGTCAAGTAAGTTTAAAATGAAAAATAGCTTACTTACCAAAGATCAGAGACTAATTAGCAATTAGTAGGAAATAAAGGAATGGTGCTTAGCACTTTAAAAATACCTCCTTCATCTGATGAAGGAGGTTAAGGCTTGTAATCGCTTCTCCTCCCTCATTTCTCTTTTCCTTTTTATAAAATTGAAAATTAGTAAAACTTGCCATCATCTCTTATTCTCTTAAGCTTAACCGAAATTAAATGTGATTCAATATCTTATGACCTAACAATACTAATACTACAAGGACAATATTTGCGACATCTTTTTTTTCCTTCCCCTATTGACTCCCGCCAAAAAAACATTATTCGTGTTTTACTCTTTCCCTTCTTCTTGTCCCTCAACACCAGATGTGAACAAAAACACGTAACATATTTTGAATGGGAACAATTACTTGATATCAACGATTCCGATCTCCCACTAACCCATGTTCTCCGTTTCTGCGACAGCCACGTACGTGAGACACACACCACCACCCAAAACCATGTTGTTGATAATTTATAGGAAAAGCCGATTAGAATAATACCCGGTCCTGGGGGTATTGTTCAAGTAGTCAAGCTCCGTAAACAATCGGATATTCACGAAGGTGGGGATGAGCTTGTATTGTCGACTGAAGAATATATTAGGAAAGTTGTTGAAGATGTGGGCGAGGATGAGGATTTTAATGGTTGGTCATAGGTTAACGCGGTTGAGTTTGTTAATTCTAACGGTGAGGGGATTGTGAATGGGTGTTTGGAAGATATTGAGAACTATCTCAAGAATGAGAAACTTGAGCAAGTTGTTGCAATAACCAAGTCTTGTACTCCGAATACTCTTGGCGATCTCATAATGACTCTGAAAGATCTTTCAGGTACAATACATGGTACAATACGTTTTTGTTACTTTGCGGTAGATACACAAGTACCCGTAAAAACTGAATTTATAACAACATATGTATATAAGGGTGCGTTTGGTTTGTAGACAGGGTTAGAATCGGATTTGGATTTGGGTTTGGTTTGAAAGAAATTGAGGAGAGAGAAAATATATAAAAAATATTAATTTTTAAATTATTCATGAATTATAATATGATTTGTATAAAAGTAAAATATGAGAAATACTAATTTAAAGAGATATATATAAAGTTTGTGGTGGAGAATAATAGACAAATGAGATTGTCAGTGTCTTTCACCAAAGGCCATGGAAGGATAATGAAATCACTTTTTGTGTCAGACAATTCTTTTCATTCCAGAATCCGTAAACCAAACTGCTAAGTGAGAGTATCATTCGAGTCCAACAGTGTAAAATACACCAACCAAACAGCCCCTAAATTTAGTAATGGAATAGAATGAAAACAACTATGACTTTTCTCAAGAATGCGTTTGGTTTCCAAATTAGGTATGACTAAATAAACAAAATAAAGAAACCCATTTGTCCTCATCCCAAGTATATGCTTGAGAATGCTAAGATGAAATGTTCGAGGACGAAATCTAAATAACGGGAATATATTTGTAACACCTCAAAACCGGCTTTTAACTCTAAACAAAATAAAGAAATCCATTTGTCCTCATCCCAAGTACAAAAGCCAGTGCACAAAGAATGAAAAATAGTTATATTTTTCTTTTTCTGTCACTTTCAATTCATGTATTTACACCTTCATCAACATATTTCAACTTTAAATAAAAGAACAAAAAATGAGACTTTTTGCAATAACAAAAATAGATCTAAGAAGCATTTTACCACGAAGGAAGTTTTTCTTTGAAGATAAAGAAAGACACAAATTGTTGTTAATTTGATCAATAATAATAATGAGGCGTCCATTAATCTCAATGGTCTATTCCGGCCGCATTTGGCAGTTTGCCCATCCTCCCGGGGTCAACCACATCTTCCAATCTATTCCGCTGCCGGCCACCGTAAGTTGCTCCTTTTCATCTGCTTTTTTTTTTTTTTATTAAGATTAGGGTTAGGGTTTTCATATATATAGATTTTGATGTTTGTTTGATTGAATTTTAAGTGGATCACTTTATTTGTTTGGGGTTTTATTTACTAATAACTTAGTAGTAGCTTAATATAAATGCAGTATGTAGACATACCCATTCGTGATTAACTCTTAAGGGGTGTTCGCTTCAGCTTATATAAGCCCAAATGTGAGCTTATGCAACATAAACCTGCTGAAAACCAAATAAGCCGAAAATACGAGGATGTTACTTTGGAATAACTAACTCTCAGCTCTTTATACAAATGGCATCTTCCACTCACAAATTATTATCTAAGAGAGTTTCCATACCCTTCAAAACCCCTATTCTATGTTGGTTTTTAAATTTAGAGCTTTATTGTCCTTCTTGAAATATTGGGTGGTAGTTTTACTCTCATCCTAGTAACAACAATCGTAGGGAAACAAACACTTTGATCGACAAATAGGTGGCACCTGCACTTCCTCAAGTTTGTTTAGGAAATGGGGGAAGTGTGCCGTTTAAATACATTGGATCCACCAATGGGAGGATATTTCGTGGGTCACTATCTTGTCAATCATGCACTTATAAACAGTTAAAAATTTATAATTCCTTAATAGTTAGTGTATGTGCTCTGACTCATATTACATGCTGAAAATATATTGAGCCCCGGTTTGGCTTAGTAAGATGGTTGTCCTAAGTCGTATATGGAGTAGTTTTGAAATTATTACATAATCAAGGGGAAATTAATGTAAATATGTCCAACCATATGTCTCGGCAACATACTTTGCAGAAATTTACTTAACGCCCAATTAAATTAGGATCTATTGAGCCGTCGACGGCAACAATAAATGTTAGTGTTGCCGATCAGTTTCAATTTATGTCTCGGCAACATACTTAACGCCCAACGTGGGTGTTGCTGATCAGTTTCAATTTATGTCTCGGCAACATACTTAACGCCCAATTAGGATCTATACCTTTGCCGTCGACGGCAACAATGACTCCTAGTGTTGCCGATCAGTTTCAATTTATGAGATCTACAACAACGTAAGTTGTTTGATAATAGAAAGGGGATACTGATTTCCCAAATAATCAATTCCGCCCCATCATACGCCTTCTAAGTTTCTGACATGCATATTTGAAGTAGTTGCATATTTTCTTTCCAAAATTTTAATTATAATATCTCTTTTGTGATGTTTGCCATTCAGAAAACAAGGTTCTATATTGCTGTCAAGTGAACATCAGTTCTGGTAAAATCCTTTGGTCCATTCCGACTGGTCCACCAATATATGATGCACATCAATCACCAAATTTGGAAGATGATGAGCATAATTCCTCTAGACAGCAGAATAACTTCTACATAGATTGTGGAGATGACTGACAACTTTACATTTATGACAAGAACTCAAAAGCAGAGGTGAGCAATTTTGGACATAGTACAGTGTGTTCTCTTTTTGCTTTTTTGCATTTGTTTATCCATAATCCGTTCAAGAGTTGCTCGTCCTTGCCAACCTTTGTCCTGTTTTGGTATTTGACAATAATGACAGTTGGTAGAAGGGGCAAGTGCTACGCATTCACTGATGATTGGTGATTTATGTTGATGTTTCTATCTATAACTAGTTAAATACATAAATAAAAAATAAGTTAACTAGAGAACAATTCAAAAATGACTTATATTGTAATGATATATTCATCATATTTTTAAGGTATCTGTTAATTGTAAATCAAAATAATAAAATTTGGACAAAAAGTGTGTGGTATTATCCAGCCTAATCTGATTCGTAAAATAAGTTGAACCAATTTGACCCATGAACCTTTCCCACCCATTTTGTGGCTTCTAGTTTTCAATTTGCAAAAGAAAGCCAATTACAATAATTTAACAATTAGCAACTACTCTGGACAACTGCTGATTGGTTAGATAGAACTTGCTGACACTGAATATATCAACCCGCATACGTTGCAGGGTGTCTTGGTGCCTTCTTATTCTGAATATGCATGATAACATATTTGCCTTTTTTTGGTACCCCAGAAACTTCCATTCAATGTTGAAGAATTAATTGGAAAAACACCTCATGTTTCGGAAGATGGAGTTCTGATAGGGTCTAAAACACAACTGTATTCCTTGTTGATCCCGAAACAGGTTATGTCATTAGTACTTTCAAGTCAGACACCACTCTAAGTTCTAAACAGAGCTCCATAATTCTGAAAAAAGTACTCCCAAGAGATTTGACCTTTGTCAACTTCTCTTACTCGAGAGATTTGACTATAAGTTAGTAAAATATTCAACTATAAATGGCCAAATTGTGTGGTATCTTTCAATTTCTGATTTTAAAGCTTCTAGGCCAGGTCCTGGCTCAACCACATTTTTAGCTGACGTTAAGGGTAAGACATTAGTGCATGATGTTGGTCAGTCATATCCTCTAGTTTTTCGTGTTCGTCTTTCACGTGATTTCGAGTCTATTTTAAAAACAATAGACGGTGGGGAAAAATATTATCTCATGCCTCCTGATCATGAAAGTTCTCTATTTGCTCCAGCTCAATTACCAGAATCTGTATTAGTTAATGATCCTGAAAACCCTCATCAACTTGCTCCATATATTCCACCGATTCCTCACCAACCTGATGATAAGCATGCAAAAGATGTCAGCGTCACACATGGAATTCTTGCAAGTATTTAAATGTAGGTGCTTGAACTTTTGCCTGATGCCTTGTCTATCTTCATATCCCTAATTGTCTGCTGTTGGAATTTCGGGAGGAGAAAACAGAATAAGTTAAATGAGAATGTTATGGTCACTAAGGTGCAAAATGTGACACCCAAAAAGAAGAAACTTCGGAAATCTGGAAAAAGTAGAGTTGATGCTAATACTGAGAAGATAATGAACGGGTTTCAGTTTACGGGGAGTTTCGAACGTAAAATTGGCAAGTTATTGGTTTCTGACAAAGAAATTGGGAAGGGCAGTAATGGGACAATTGTCTTAGAAGGAGTTTATGATGCTCGTCGTGTTGCTGTGAAACGCATTGTGAAAGTGTATCATGTAGTGGCTTCGAAAGAAATTCAAAATCTGATTGAATCTGATAAACATACTAACATTGTTCGATGGCATGGTGTTGAGTATGATCAAGACTTTGTGTACATTGCTCTTGAGCGTTGCATCTGCAATTTGCATGAACTAGTCTTGCCACAAACCAATTCATCTACCCAAGTTCAATCATCAATGGAGGTCTTTAAGGATTTCATGTTATGGAAGCCCAATGGGTATCCTTCACCCGAGCTGTTAAAAGTAATGCGGATCATGCTGGTTGTCAAGATACACGCCGTAGCACATCTGGTAGTATGGAATTCGTAGGAGATAGACTTGTAAGCTGGTCGTCAACAAGGCAGAAAAGTGTTGTGATATCCAGTATGGAAGATGAATATATCGCCTTATCTGGCTGTTGTGCTCAAGTCCTCTGGATGAGATCACAATTTACCGATTACGGCCTTGGATTCAACAAGATTCCAATGTACCGTGATAACAAAAGCGTCATTGCCTTATGCTGCAACAATGTCCAACATTCCAGGTCGAAGCATATCGACATCAGATATCACTTTATCAAGGAGAAAGTTGAGAACGGGGTGATCGGACTTTACTTTGTCAATACGGTATCAGCTGGCGGACATCTTCACTAAAGCCCTTGGCAGAGAAAGAATTGAATTTCTGATCAACAAGCTGGGAATGCAAAGTTTTACGCCGGAGACTTTGAAACAATTAGCAGATGAAGTTGAAGAATAATGGTGGTACCTATTCAAATATCCTGTATAATATGTATATATATTAAAAACCAGAAAAACCAAAAAGATTTTTCATTTTTAGAAAAATTTTATAAAAATAAAATACAAAAATATAAAATTCATAAAACCAAAGAAAAATTTAAAAAAAATAAGAAAATATAAAAAGAGGTAATAATGGCATGTCTTTTGAAAATCGATAACATTTACGGTCTTAGAAATATCATTTAATAATGATACGAGGCTGTAAATGAAGTTCGAGCAGAAGTTCCAAATGTTTTTAAAACATGCCAAATGGCTTGCTATTATTTCAGATAGCAACCCGGTCATCATCTTAAAGGCAAGTATTCCGTCAAAAAGGAAACCTGACCTCTCAATGGGAATTTATTCTCGGGCATGGTCTACTTTATAACTATGCAAAGGCTTGTGTTTACTTTGCAACATAACCCGTGCTTCCTTTATTCCATAAGTGTACGTGTCAGTGCGCTTATGTGTTAAAATAAGAGAAATCTTATTTTTATTGGTAAAAAGTTGTCTTCACAATGAATTGGTATTTTTCAGTAATCACAAAAAAGATTTTCAAAGACAATTCGACCACTCAAACAATGACAACAACTCTTTAAATAGAAAACGGGTCATCAATTGAGGGGGAGAATGTGTCATCCAATAATCTTTTAAAACGGTCTTTCAAAATAAGTCACGAAATAAACGAATAAAGTTTTTGATAATGACGGATCACAATTTCAAAGGGAGTTAAATTATATTAACTATGAGAGCATTAGATGTCATTTGTTTCAAACTTTAGGGACTTATTTGCACTTTGAGACTTCGTGAATTCAGGCTTTAAACTATAGACGATCAATATTCTCAACACCTCATAGTTGTAAAAGACTTAGGATTGTTTGGAAATAATCAACTAGTTTTTATAGCCTTGAAGTTGATTCTTACGGGATAGATCTAAGCTTATTTATACCTCAAACACAATCTCAAGTATGTGTGCGTACAAGGTTTTGCTGATTTCGAGGTGTCAAAACCAGCAAGGGGGGAGGAGTAGATGTATACTTAATAGAGTCTATGACCTTCTTTTGAAGCCACCTTCTTTAAATTTTAGGCCTTTCTTTATTTCTTTCGGGTGCACTATTTCAATCACATGGTGGAAGAGACATCTCGTCATTAGTCAGTATGTATCATTTGAGTCCCTAGGGGGAAGTGCTGGGAGTATAATTATTTAAAACGTGAGAAGAATTTTGTATGATTCAATTAATGTTTTACCCGACCGGTTAATCTCTAAGTTTATTCTTAAAAGAGGTAGATATATTTGATAGAGAGGTACACATAGGTATGTGATTCCTTTAGATTGTCAGTATCCTGTAGGAATAAATGTCTACTTTCGAGACTTAGTTGACTTTGGAGTTATCATTCGACTATTTAGAAGGAATAATTGTGACATCCGAGACTTAGTTGACTTTGGTGTTTCAATTTATATCATCACTATCCTGAAGAGAGAAATGAGCTCATCCGGGACTTAATTGACTTTGGTGTTGCGGTATCAAATTCTTGAAAGGGTTAATTGTGTGCTTTGGATATCTGGGCTTTATACATTAAGACTGCTTGATGCGGCTTGCAAAAAAGTTTTGAATCTACTCAAGGAAGGATTGTTGATTTAGGGGGAAGCTAAGACAACTTCTTAAGAGAGACTACGGGGAAGACCTACGGCTGCTACAAAGAACCATATGATTCTATCATATTATGTTCTAATCATTCAAGTCAAACCTCGTACATATTAATCTTGTGAATTTGTATATATGTAGTGTAGACTTTATGGTGATAATAAGGAGTGTCTGAGTATAAAATTTTTAAGAATTTCTTAGTAAATTCAAAAAATTTCAAATTATTATACTCAGCACTATCTTATATATCCTCAAATATTGAGGGGGAGCATTAAAATGGTCCTATTAGACATTTTGTCCTCGAACGTTTAATTAATTGATATCTAAAATATCAAGGGATCAACATTTTGGATAAGGAGAGAAAATGTGATTAAACTGCTTCTAATTTGTACTGAAATGTGATCATATAAAATGGACTCAATGCACTCCACACTTAGCACGTACTACGATTACGATGCACATGTTAATGGGGAGCTTTTTGTGATGATGAAAAACTTTCAAAGTGTAAATCTTTTGATATTTATATCAAACACTTTGATTGAACTTTTCAATGATTTTAGAAGGATTGTGATGAAATACCCAGAAGACCGACATGTACTTAAATTTATGAAGTTATAAGGCGGTTAGACATAGGTATTCAAATCCCATGATCCAGCTAGAACCGGAGGGATCTACCCAGGGATATCCACTAGTTAGTGTAGAAGTCCTTAGGTATGATACAAAAAGAGAAAAAGTGGAATCGAGAATAATGCCGACTGAGATGGAGCTAATACTGGAACAAACCCAACAAGGTGTTAGTTATGAAGTCTCGGTAAGCATTGAAGGGGTTGAAGAATGAAAAAGAAATGTAAGGATAAAGGGTGTAAACAAAGAAGCCCTCCATACACTTAGACAGAAACCGGGTCAATACATAAACTGTCAGAAACACTAAGTTGTTGTCTGACATTGAAAACAATCATGGACCCAGTGACGCTATGCACAACCCTCTCTAGCCACTCAAAGTCTCTCAACAGACTCTTGTTTCATTTCTCACGGAGATTACACGCATTTCTATTGACTTTCTCACTCCGAGTTAGTTGATATTGAAAAGGTGGCAGTCTGCTCCAGCCTCCGATCACTAAAACAAAAGTGCACTATTGAGTCTAGAGCCAAAAGAGATCATCCATAAATCTCATTAGGACACTTGTCAAAATTATGATTGCTAAGTCACACAATGTGAATAACAAGATATATATTAAGAGTCCTACGCATTATCCTTGTGATTTTGCCAGAACATCCGAGTGATACTTAAGTATTCACAGTGAAGATGGAAATCATGCTTGAGCCAACATCAAACAAGCTCATGGTAGGTGACTTGTGAGATCCTAAATGGATCAAACTTGGGACACTGGGCATCGATTCAGTCCAT